>JAPYZR010000655.1:0-29763 GCA_030522945.1 Trichopria nigra | reverse complement strand
AAATAAAAAATATGAGGATACAACTGAAGAACTAACGAACAAAATGAGTTATTGAAATCTAAATTCGTATGGGTACTTTTCTTATAAAAAATTCTGAAAATAAGAAATTCAGAAATCGAAACGTGACCAAATTCAATACTTCGTGCCTACCTACGGTGCGGGTCGAAGTAATACACACAATTTTGAAGAGAATGTATACATAGAACTGTATATATAGGAGAGAATAAACTAAAATTAAACTTATCTCTGAATTTTGTAAAATTTTCCATCTTAACGAATGGATTCCGATTATATGTCAGAAAAAGTGACATGAACGGAATGTTTAGTTATACGAAGGTTGACATTTACTGTAAAAGCATATAACGTTAAGAATTTATATATTTCCAAAACGTTATGTGAAATAGTACGGTTTTATTTTAATTCTTTAAAGAGTCTAGTTCATATATACTGGCACATTAAAGTTTGTTCGAGGAGACATTCTTGAAATATTTATTTCGTCAAAATCAGCCGCTGACCTGATTATCAAGTCATGCTTTACTTGCTTCGTTTCAGATGATATTGATTTTTTAAACCAAAGGTTCAAAGGTTATACATGATATGTAATATTTACAATAAATGAACTACTAAATATTTTATACAAATAGAATATCTGGTCTTTATGAAATATCGAATCATTCTATATAAAGTAGAAAATTGGATTTCTTCTGAAGTCTAAATTTAACAATTAACTTGTAAATTTTATGACACATTGCTTTTTCTTTGCTTTGCTCATGCATAGATTTGTTAAATCTGCGTCCCTTTTCACGATTTTGCGACATAGGGTGAAAATTATAAAAGGTTAATCAAAATTTCATATACATCTCGTGCGAAATATTGATAATTGCACCCTTGACATATAATGTACATTTCTGTCTTTATCGAATAGTCATGAAGAAGGTTCCGATGAACGGAGAACTTCTACATGTTATTTGTATGATTTGAATTGAAGAAAAACTATATAATTCTTTCAAAATGGTTTTAATTAGTATGTAACAAAATTTAAATAGTATACAGAAAAAAAAAAAAAAAAATTTGCCAGTTATTGAAAAATGGCGAAATAAAAACAAATTTTTGAAAGGGTGAGGAAGATCAATAATAACTATACATATGGAAGTTGAAAAAATAATCATCAATACAATCAATAATCAAAGCAGACAATGAAAATAGACAAGTTGTCTTAAAAATAATGGTAAAAGTTTAACAAAATAAAAAATTAAATTACTCAAATATAGACAAACTTAATATTTTGTAAATTCCAGCTTCTTCAGTAGTTCGGACAAAACGCCATCGAGAAAAATTCGCTAAAAAGGAAAGCAACAATCAAAAGTTTGTAAATTTCCCGTGATACAAAAAGACACACCCGGAGTACCACCTTTATTCTCGTTAACGGTGAAGGTGCGGCACGTTTAGAATTTTTACGTGCACTAAAATCGCGTTGACAAAAAAGCTGCGACGTTAACGGCGAAGAAGTTTACGTGTCGAGGGTATCCTCGGTTCTATTCTGGAGTCTCTTTTCCTATGGTTATCTGTCATAGTTACACCGGTGTCTCGTGGGCTGACTTTGCTCTGTCTCTCTCTCCCTCTCTATTGTTTTATTTTATTGTTTTTTATATCTAAACATACTATTCGAGGTATTGTAACCAGGGGATGATTTGTCCACGGCTCGTAGTGGCCATATCAGGGCACTAATAATAATTTGTCATGGATCAATCTCTCACTTTCTCTCTCTCTCTCTCGCGTTCACTCGTCTCTTTCCTTCTCACGGATACATCATAATTCTGCGGATCGTGTTAATCCATAAAAGTCGAACTTGTTCATATATATGTACTTGAGCCGACCGCGCGTATAGGTCACTGACACTACGTGGCGGCGTAATGGGTATATATAGCAGCATCGCCGAACTCTTCATTTCGAACCGAACATTTCGCTGCGGGATGAGGGGGTTGGCTATCGAACTTAGTTACGGCCTTTTGTGTGATAACGGGGGAGGCTGCGCCAAGTAATCGCGCGAGGGTGTAATTTTTTCGAGGCTCTTCTTGCTCGCGCGATTTACGGCGGATAAACAGGGAGGAGACAAATTGAACTGTACTTTTCTTCCTTATTTTAATCAAGGGAATGTCACTGCGGAAATGCCGCTATATTTAATTGTAGAATTGAATTTCATTTATTTTTCCTCGTTTTTTGGGCGAATTCTCGGCTCGATAAATTAAGGGAACGCAACAATGTTCCCACTGTCGCCGGAAAATTATTTCATTAACGCGGTTCGAGTAAGTATAAGGTTGCTGTTGTTTCTTTGAAACGAGCTATATATATATATATGTTTTTAGATAATTTTTACATAAATTTACTTTTTTTAAGTAGAAGATATTTATTGATTTTTAGTCAGTCGTTGACACTTTTTCTATTGTCGTATACGATATAACTTATATTGTATATATATATATATATATCTATTCATTCATGTTTTATACGTGATTTTTAATAATTATATTTGCTACAAGTTTAAATACGAAATTTTCGTTCAGTAAAGTTATACATAGAATCTCTATAATAAATAAGTTTTTATTATTAGAAAATGGTAAATAATTATTTCGTAAAAATCCCTGCATTTAACCAAATTTTTTACTATTTTTTTAAATCCAATCGTAAATAAGTAAAAATTGTTAAATAAATGATCTTTGTTCGTTTTAAACTTTTGTTAAATACAATCATCCCTATTATATATATCATCAATAATGAAATTCCAAATCTTAAAAGTATAATAAAGCATTGTTTTCCAAGACGTGATTCGAGTATCAAAACTCATCCTTAAATGAAGTAATATAAAGAAATACGTTTCCGAAACATTTACAGTAAAGATATATTATCAAATATTTATCGTAACTCAAAAGATTAAAAATGATGATCCGTCATTATATACCGAAGATTATAGCAAAAGAAAACTACGAGTCGAAAATAAGTTTAATATTTTTTTATTCCTAAGCCAATCCAGTCCAAATCCTTTAATACTCTTAGGGATAATGTAATTGGAACTTTCGCAATGATCTCTGTGGAACTTTATCGAAACTAATGAATAAGTAGAGTGCCGAGATTTTCTAAATAACTTAAGTTACCCCTTCGCCGCCTTCAGAATGTATAAGATCAATAATTATAATAATATTTGGTAAGGTAACTAAATAATAAAATTGATTATATTCCAATATCCATTCGGGAACTTTGGATTAATGAAATTTACTAACAATTAAGCAAGTTCTTCGAATAATAAGTTAAAATAATTTTTGTTCTGGAAAATTCAGCACTTATATTGAAGTAATAACATATAATTTTATGTGCGAACTTTTAATTATACTATTATAAATGAATTTATACCTCTACTACGCTTAATTAATTTACGTCGTTTCGAACGTTTCAGACGCAACCAAGTTTTTCAAAGAATAAGAATTTTCTCTACCTTCGTAAGTGCATCAAATATATAAAGTACGTAAATGTCGAATGTTCTCGAGAAATACTGTATGAATTCAATTGAAGTCAGTTGTATCCGGCGTATGTATGGCATAGCAAGGGAATGTCTTCCCATGAAGTCTTGCATTCTGTCTGGATGTGTTGCGGTTTCAGTATATATATAGCAATACCGACCCAACACCAACTGTAGGTAATTTCAACATATTGCCCTTTCCTTAACATATTGCTCTTCCCCCTTTAACGTATAAAAAATAAAATTTCCATGTTTCTCCTTTGCATCGATCGCTGCAAGAAATACACTCAACGTCGACAGAAAGACGAAAAATGAAATAAAGGACAAACATTTAGTATCTCCGTATATACATTTTGCAATAAACAATTCTAATATTATACATTTATGTAGGCTACAAAAAGATGAAATATTGTCCTTTAATTAAATTTTTTTTTTAATTCAACTATACCGAATACAACTTCATCATATATGATTTGCGTATGTACATGATATATAATGTAAACCATATATGAATAAAAATGTTATATTAAAATTGTTTACTTCTAATATGTTCATGAACGCTACTACTATTCAGACCTGATAAGTTTTATTCTAAAGAACTGCTTACTGAACTTAATGAAAATGTCGTTACCGAAAAAATATTTGTCTTCAATCTAATGTCAACGTTAAATATTGAAAATTATACAAAACTATTCATTTTGCAATATAATCGCCTCATTCGACCACTTATTAATTATCAAAAAATGTTTTCAATTAAATTGAGTGAAAAGAAGAAATATATTGGTAGGATTTAGGATTATAATGATAGGAATGTTGATATTGGCACAAGTTATACCATCTCCCAAGTAAAAACAGAGATCACGAAAAAAGTTGACACATATATGTAAACTTATGAAGGGTATTGATGAAACTCAATTAAAATTGATACAAATAACAATATGTTACCGAGAATAGACCAAAAATAAATAAACCTGTTGACAGGAATGGTAAAAGTTATCAAAATAAAAACAGGACGAGAGCCACGCAAAGTTTTGACGAAGAAGGTAATTCGGTTTAGGAAGAATTTAAATAATAAGATACATTATTGACTGTTTGCGCAAACAATAAACATGGCTGGCCATGTACATCCCCACTTAGCCTATCTGGCAACTCTGCACCCAGGTGAAAATCATGATACAAATGTAAAGGTATAGCAATGCGCATCTTGGGGGCGTTCGACCAAAATAGCATTTTCTACTGATTTAGGATTTCCCTTTATCCCCTCCATGTGCCCCAACCTTGGATACGCACCGCAATTGCTACTGCGAACAAGGATAAAACAGACTCCAACGTAGCTTGGAAATACACCTCGATTGCCGATGGCGGGGTGAAAACAGAAGCGTTTGGGCACATGAAGGGGATGAAGAAGAATCAGATATCAGTAGAAAATGTCATTTCGGTCAAACAAAATCAGGCACTTTCTATTGGACGATTCTGCGCAACCACGACATTGCTATACCTTTATATTTGTATCGAGGTGAATACCAAGTACAAAGAATAAAACAAAAAATTCATTTGGTCCTTATCAGTAAGAACTATAAAACCGCCTGATGATGGATATCTTATTGGCACCCATATATCCGACATGCTCGCCCTAATACCATTATCAGTGCACAGTCGCATATAACTATATTCCGTAAGGATCCCCCTATCGATAATATTGGACAAATGGAAAAGTTTGTCGATACGCGCATCTGGAATCGCTCCCGGCAGTGGAATCGCGTTCTTGGACTCTCATTCGCGCCGTATTAGGTTCACTTCGTGCGCGGATGTCGTTAGCATGAGCCGGCGGACAGAGTTTAAAGTCAATCAGCGGTTAACTCGGAGGGCGAAAGTGGGCTTATCAATTAACGAGTTGCCGGTCGTAATAGCAGCAGCAGCAGTCGTAACGAGCTCGGTCCGCCGCCGCACCGGTGCCATTGGTCGTTAGACACAACTAGTATTAGCAGTGTGATCGATCGAACGCCCGCGTACATCAACTCGACCGACCACGAGAGCACTCGACCGTTGCATTAGATGGACTGTCCTGATAGATTACTTGACGAGCCGCGGAGCCGACCCTTTCAAGATTTAATAGTGATTTATGAGGCTGGAACGAAGCGAGTTCCATCGCGCAATCACGTCCTCTTCCTCTCTCTCATCCTCTCTTTCTCTCTCCCTCTCTCTCTCTTTTCGCCCTCCTCTCGCCTGCTCGGCTCCCCACAATTTTGATCAATGATCCCGTCGATCCGACTTTTTTTCTCGTAATGGCGCTCGAAACGCGTGAAACATAATTAAAATGTTCAAGAGTACTTTATTGTTTGATCATTACTGAAGTTTCTGAAGGACTTGGGATGTGGAATCGCAGATGGAATGATTTTGTTATCATTTGGAACACGAGTGAAATACCTTCAGAAATACCTAAATGGCATATAATGGGCAAATGGGATTTTCATTATATTCCTAACACGACGATTAACGTTTTAACTGGTCACTAATACAGGCAGGTGAACATAATTTGTAAACAACCAATGTAAGTCTACTTGTTACTGACAAGGAAGTCCATCGGACATCCATTGTGTATGTATACTGGATGTACAATAGATGTAAACCTAAACACGTTTTCTAATTACGCGCGTTGGTCGTATGATGTAAGTAAGTAAGAGTGATCTGTACGACCATTATCCCTGCATATCTGGATATCCAATCTGCGTCCAGGGTTTTGAATCATGAATTAACAACCATGAGCATAAGATGTTACAAACCATCCTTTGGTTTCGTGATTATATTACACCCCATATTAAGGGGTTGTAAGAAACATCCCTTCACTTATCATTCATAGTCTCACGCCATTAGGCTAAAATGTTTATCCGCATTAAACCCCTAATTAACGCCGCAATGCCCTCGATCCTACAAGCATCGAGTTGCGAGCTTACCAGAATGACAATCGGAAATGCGCTGACACCGACGACTGTTTTTAAAACGTACGCGCTAGCGTAAAGTCCCCTTCTTTTTCGACGGCTAGAGAGCTCTCGTCACAGCAGCGTCGAAATTTCAAGGCCGCTTAATATACGAGACAGTATCTGTCAAGGACTCTCGACATCTTTCTAGGCAATAGCACCCTTCGTTGGAAATATTCTCAGAGCGCACTTTGACAAGGCGCGGAATGTGACTTGTGAAAGCTCGTTGCCTCGAGCCGGAGGTGTAGGTACGAACCCTTGTACTACCTTTCCCCATCGACCGGAACTCGCGTTAGGGCACCCGCCTACTCGCAAGGCAGAAGGGCGTTGTCGGGCCCTTTGCGCACTACTACGTCCGTGTCGACTCATGAATATTTAAAATGGATATTAAAGGCGTAAAATCAGCGAGAGGTCCTTGGCTCAGCATCGCGCTCCTTCATATCGAATTCTGACTGCAACGCGAATCGAAAAACTCACCGGGGACACCGGGCGCATCGTGAACAAAATGCAAGTTTCAACGAATTATGCGCTTTTTGATTGATTCCGGGCAACCGTCACGACTCGGAAGATCTTTCATAAATCACTCGGACGCAAGTTCTTTTCTCGCACGATCCTGAAACTTTCTACATCAAAACCTTACGGATAAACTTTGAAAAATTCCTGAGATGCGTCTGCACTTGGAGATGTACATGGAACCGGCGGGCGAAACTTGCATCACTAACAGAGCCTTGGAACCTTCCAAATATAGAAAAACCTTTATGTTAGACTGCAGGCAGGGTTTACTTACAATCGTACATTTTGTTTATCTAATGCGTTCCAGGTCACCGACAACAATTGTTTCTATAAAACTTTAGATTTAGGTTAAGAAATGAGAGGATGTATTATATGTCCTGTTCTATTATATTTTTATTATAGAAAGTGTTTCCATAAAACGAATATTCCGAAAAACAGCATCTACTTATCATTCAAACATCTCTTACGTCGATGTACCGACCATTTATACTCGCAGGAAAGACCCCCGGATACGAAACGTCATGGTTGTTTCGGGCTGATGCACACGTTCCATTTGAGAATCACGCGAAGTGGTCTATTGTCGCCGAAGGCGTAATTCATTGGTACGCTGGTGCACAGATTTTGCCTTAAGAGCAAATAACACATAAAGTATAGGTAATTGAGGAATTCTACTTTTAGTGCAATTAATTCGAATGGCGTAAATTAATCAAATTTGATGTCTTTGGAGGTTGAAGTAGCTGCATTTCGTATGGGTAAAAGTCAATAGAATCACGAACTGGCTTAAGATCGACCTATACTACAAGCATATATTTAATCCACAGTTGCGAATCGTAGTCATTTTAATGCCGATGTAAATAACACAATGCACGAGAAATAACAATTATATGTCAATGTTATGCACTGATTAATTATTATTGTTATATTATCATAATTATTATATGATGATTATACAATTGATTATTTTAGGCGACGTCACCTTCCAGGCAACTTCACTTTCTAGAACATTTCACCTTTCGAGGTGTTTCATCTTCTTGACACTTCTGTCTTCCAGGTGACTTCACCATTCCGGACCTGCTGCCTACCACGATCTACCGAGACAGTACACCTTTCGGGAAATATTCCAGGAAAGTCGTCAGGACACCAGAATGAAGTGTAATGGAAGGTAAAATATCCGGAAGGTATGTTTGTAGTTATTCCCGTTGGAATTATAAATATGGAAGATGATGACTGTACATGTCCAACGAAACAGTCATAATTACCAATTATAGGTACTTTTCATAACAGATCATTAATAATATCTAGGTAAACATAATATTATGAAGTTGCGGTTGATCAACAATAATAGTTGGACCCAAATGTAACGTGATTGATGAAAAGATGAAAATCCCTTTTAAATTATTCACTTGACAACAACTACTGCACTGCGGTGATCGATGTTTGAACTCAAAAAATATACCCAAATTTGTACACGCTTGCACTGAAATCTATAATGAGAAAAGTGATGAAAGCTTGAATGGAAGAATATCTCGTCTCATGATAATGCCGAAAGGCTCGATAAGTCTTTAGGAAAAGATAGAACATCCTTTGATCGAATTTGGCTATTTCGTTAGGTAAGCCACATATTAGATGTTGGCAAATGTTTGATATGCTTCCTTGGGGCAGTGCGATCTATACACACATCAGTCGTAAATATATATTTAACATACTACTCTTTATATATTTTCATATATTCTACAATAGATTCTACAATAAAGCATATTCCAGACGTGGCTTAGAGTCAACAAGAAAGAAAAAAAAAAAAAAAAGACCGTGCAATTTAAGAGCCCCATTTATAAGAAGCATCATCCAAGCTGCAGCCTTTTGACATTAAAGGACATTTATAACCGTACAGTGGTTCAATATTTAAATCATACAATCCCCGATTCTCGTTTCTCAGCTCCTTCCAAGGGGTAGAATCGATCCATCACGAGTGCGATGCGAGAGGTAACCGAGTCATCCGACTTTAATTTACGTCGCGCACGAATGTAGCGACGGCGTAAACGGGCACAGCGCCAATGCGAATTAACTCGGGGCCACGGTAGCGCCCGAGAAGCGTTGCAAATTGAAGAAAGCAATATTGCACCATACGGCACCGCATCTTAATACACCACTCCCATCAGCGACTTGCGGTTAATCCGCAACCGGATTGGAAAAGGAGCCCCAGTTTGGTAGACTGAGGTTGTGATTTATCACCTGGAAATATTTCAGTCGGCTTGTCACAGGCATTCCGATAGAAATAAAGGATGTAGGTTTCACTTACAGTTGATACGCGATAGATTAAGATTTTTTCGCGAAATTGAACCGGATAATTGCCTGCTTGAAAACATACTTGGAGTAATGTCATTTACTGTACGTGGCAGTGCAGAGCACATTCTCTACTGCGAACACATATCGGCATCAGATGATCGTTAAGATTAACCCTTTAAGTTGACTAAATTGGTCCGACAATTACTAGCTTTTTTTTTTAATTCCTACAACTTCTAAACTTTTGGTACAACCACTTTTTAATGTTGAGCGAAAAGATTGCATTTTAGAACATATGTGCAACCATATACGAGAAAATGCAAAGTTGGGCCTAGGTTTTAGTTACTGGGTTTACGTTATTTTGTCATTCAAGTTATTGAAGAAAGATATTTGGTTTCAATTGAATATGATCATTGGCTACATCACGTATATTAAATAGGGAAATATGAGCACGAGGATTGCTTTTAAACATGTGATGACCGTATAATATTGTTTCTGCCGACATTATTTTCAAACTCGATTTTTCAGTCTCGGCTTACCGAGTTTCAAATTATTTTAAATGGTTTGAAATAAATAACGCATCAACGTTTAACCTTTATACATTCATCATTTTCAGTTGCACGAAACCGATATCTACAATAACGCATTTTATACTCGGTAGTTTGGAAAATATCGGTAAAGCTTTCAATCGATATTCAGCCAAGCATGCGTTTAAGTACTTTTTAAACAATCCAGCAGCATTGCACAGGTTATTGGCTTCGAATAACGGAATTATATTTCCTCGTAAAAAAAATAGATATATAATTCCTTCGTAAAAAGCAGCCACATATATACGGTGGACGAGGGTATACAGTGTCGAGGGAAAACGCATTCGGGAGGAACAAGCCGATAGAACGAGACAGCCGCAGTTAATTGGCACACCGTTCGCCTGCCATGCTGCTAAATAAATTCCAGTTTAACGTGCTGCTGATTGCATGTCAATGTGTCTCCCGCAATCGACAATCGGTGAGTGGCCTGGGTTGGCAATCGTCGGATCGCAGAGGACATCCATTTCGGCTGATTGAAATCTTACCGCCGATCGATCATTCCAGCAACCCGCTAACTATTACTTTGTTACTTGATAAAACACGACGAGATATCAAAAGGACTGCCAAAGGACAGCCAAGTGGATGGGTTCAAAGTTTTCGAGCATCAACTGCTCCACGGAATACACATTGTGGGCAGTCGACTTTCCTGTCAGATACTTTCCACCAATTTGTAACTCTCGTTTTATATTTCAACGGTCGTCGACGTGATGTTATTGACTTTATATGTATATCATTTTACGTGTCATGTCGCTTAACTCGGCCTGTCGTGTGTTTTTATATTATATGTGCACGCTTTGGATCGCGAATTGATAAATGCTTCGAAAGGATGTCATTACGTCCGATCCGGTTCTCCATTCACATATCATATCAAATTTTCCCGTTATTCCTTTTATCTTACAATTATTACATGCAATGTTAAAATCGTTATGACAGTGTTTATACATATGTAAAGATCCAATTATATAGTTAATAATATGCTGAAAATTAAATCGATTTTAAATAATTATATTTCTATTTCTAATTTCTTATTGCTAGTTTGATCCTTTTCCATTGTCATGTGTTTTACAAGAATGTGAAAACTGTTTTTTGAGTATATTTTAATGACTAAACAGTTTAGAAAATTACGTCAATAAAAGTACATTAAAGGAAGAAAATGATGTTGTTACAGGAATGAAATGGAGGAAAGTTAACAAAATTCAATGATTTTTATAGTAAACGTAAAATCGTGATAGGCATATTGAAAAAACCTGAAATTAATGTAAATGAGGTAGACGAACCTTATTAGCACTAGACGTACATTGGACGTCCAGATATGTACGAATAATTGAATTACAGACGATCAACGTACGTCCAATTTTTCTCTATTAGGAAACCTACTTTACGTTTACGTCCATTGTACATCCATTGCACGTCCATTATGCGTACACAATGGACGTCACCGCCAGAGACAACAGGACGTACATTAGACGTACTTGTGCTAACTGGGAATTGACTAACCCAAATAAATAACTCAAGAATCGATGACTACATGACGAAAACAGAATGTGGGAAAAAAGCCACGTGAATATTTACATGAAAAAAGGCAATTTTTCTTTTAGTCTTTTTTTTGAAATTCAAGTTTTTCACCTTGAAATACCTTGTCGATTTATCTGAAACCGCTTAAGATCATGCAATTATCCGAATTTAGAAATCATGCAATGTCAGTTTTAATTTGGCGGACGAAATGTCGAAAAATGTTCGAAAGTTTGCATTTCGTCATTAAAAATAATTGGTCATAATCCATCGTTGAATGCATCAGATTAAATATGACCCCACTTAAAGACAATACATAGTTTCTTCGCATATCTTCATATTTTTCGCATGAAAATAGAATTTTTTTTAATCGCAAAAAATGTGAAAAATCCAGTATTTCAGCGATATTCTAGTACCTTTAGGCGAGATTGAGTTCCGATATTTTGGTTTACTATTACTACGCCTGAGCACAACGAAAAAGTGAACGCGAAAATCAAACTCGGATGTCGCTTCGTCCTTATCTACCTTGTTGGAATGAAACGAGACAAAACATCCTTCTAGTTCGAGTTTCCATTCGATTCTTTGTTGTACTCAGGTAAATATTGTCTATCTTCCATTATATTACGTGAATCAAATTCTTTCAATACGCAGATTTTATATATACGTGTACGATTTCCCAATTCAGATGAATACACGGTATTTCAAGGTGAAAATACCACAATTGTTTTCAAGCAGCAGTTCGCAACGTGCAAGTCGAGACACGCTGTTTATTGACATTTTGGAATATTGTTTGTCCAGAGGTGAATCGACTCTCGACCGCTGCTATTACTCGTTGTGGGTTCCTGAAGTTTCCTACATCCTCGACAAATGTGTGAGTATGTACTTACTCTCGTACTTATCAGAACTCACTTCTGCACACCTTGAGATCCGCATAAGCTACACGAAAGCTTATAGGACGCGAGTGCACGGCTGAGGTACATGCTGTGCAAGACGTCATTATACCTTAGTGAATTTCACAACATAATAAATCAAATCGAAAAAAATTGAAAAAATCTAATTGTTTAGGGATACTTTCGAATGTTTTGCCGTCATTTTGAATGAGACTATAATTTGTTCTATAATAATATTTCTATTCTATAATTAACAGCGATTCACTGACGCTCGTCTTTCAACCGCATGGTCGACGAAAAAAGTACAAATAAAAAATGACTAAAATGAAGATTTGCATTATTTTACTTAAACCATAAGAAAATCAAATTTTTGTTTGAACTTAAAAAAATACACGGATATGGATTTTCAGCAATATATCTATCGCTTCCATCAAAACGACGTCATCTTTGAAGGAGGGCGGTGACAAACTTCAATTTTCACGTTAAAGGGTTAAGTAAACTCGATTGCGAGAAGAATAGTTCAGCGCCATTCTTAATATCGTTCCTTTATAAATCTCTCCATAAAATAACTCGAGACAAATTATTCAAACGTATATTGTGACTAACTTTAGAAAGCAGCGTTCGAAATTTCTCGCCCGTCACGGCGAATTCTATGACGAAACTTGAATCGTAATCTTTGCGGTCCGCAATCACTCATTTCATTAAAGCCTTAGGGTGGATTCAATATCGTGGCGAAAGGCTGGCTGAGAAGTCGCGCATTTTACGCCTTTTGCGAATACAATAAAGGGTAGCTAAGATAATTACGAAGTCGTTGTCATGCCGCGGCAGAAGTCAACCGGTATTCATTAACACGAAGAAGAATACGACGAAGAAGGAGAAAACGCCCGGCGATAAATGAAAAGGAAAGAGCGCTGCAGCGAAGGACGTCGGTAAAGTTGCATCTTGAGTGCGGCCTCCTGCAACGTCTTCATCGCTCGTAACTTTACTTTACTCCCTGGTAATGTGACAAACATTTCGCGCCCGCAGAGGGCTCGAGATGGGTTGGACCATTGAAAAACGATGCGCTGACGAGTAAGAATGAGAGGCGGAGAAGGGAAAAAGAGAAGGTCTAAAGCGAACAAAGTTTTAATTGGTCTTGAAAACGGGCGGCTTGTCGCATTTAAAACAATCTCCGGAGCAGCCTGCCAACCTCTCACTGCGACTATTTTCGTAACGTACCGTTGCGAATGACGGGTAAAAAATGTAATTAGAATTCGCGGACGAGAATAGACGAAAGCAAGCCCGAAATAAGAGGATTGCACTTTATATATCGGAGACTCCTTATAGACTCTACACATCCTGAGAAAGCATTGATTTAGCTTATTGTAACTGCAGCGATTAACCGGTCACTATAAACTTGACACACTATATTGTCACATGTAGATAGTTTCATAAATAGAAACGCATGCTGAAAATGACGTTGTTTTCAAAGATGCGATAAAACAACGAAAACCCTACTGGATGATACCGAGGGAGGGAAAAAAGGACAATGGAAATCGGGAGAATGCCCGGGAGACCTCCGAGTTCTTCTCGCACGTTCCCATTAATCCGTGACCCGAACTCACGTAATCCTTTGCAGCCCGCCACCGAAACAAAACGGGAATGCGCGATTTCCACTGGAGCTTTCCTGTAGTTTGCTGCAGAGAAATTCAAATCCTGCGCGCTTTTCTAACCTCGTTACACCACCACGAACCGCGAAGGAGAGCAGTCGCCTCTAAATCACGCTTGTGTAATGGAGGTTTGCTGATGTTTTGTTGGAATGAGCTCCTTCCGCTGAATTTCTCAAATAATTGAATTGCATAGGGTACAACGTATTGCTTCGAAAGAATATGCAACCGGCGCAAATTTCGTCGAAAAATCCCACGAGATTATTTTGAAACTTTATTTCCACACTAGATATATATTGTTCTGAAAATACACGCTGGCACTCCGTCTAAAATGTATAGGATTAATGTATGGGAGAACTGTAATAGATATGGCACGTTGTCTGTTTATGTGGTTATCATTAGGATTTTTTACAATTCGGTATAGGTAGTCTACAATCGTTCCAACATTTCTTCCGCTAAAGTACCTGATTTTATATTAAGCTATATGAGACTTCACCTTCCGCTATTCCGCCTTCTAATATTCCACCATCCCCCATCCCACATTCTGTACACATCGCCTTCTAAGATATATTAGCCTCGGATTTGGCGACTCCCAAGATAGTTGCGGAGCCCCTCTCCCTCTTTCTAAAAGATAAATTGTGCTAGAAGGTCCTTCCTTCGGGAAGACGAAATATCGAGGAACATGAAATATGGTAAAAATGAATTGTCCTGCAAGATAAATTGTCGTGGAAAGTGTATTGCCCTGAAAGATGAACCATTTTGGAAGGTAAGTCGTCTTGGGGGTGAAATATCCTGGAAAGTATCCTGGATGGTAAAGTGTTTTGAAAGGTGAAATGTCCTGTTAGATGATGTATTCTGAAAGATAACGTATATCCTAGAAAGTGAAGTGTCCTGGAAGGTGAGATGTCACGGAAGGTGAAATGACTTGGGAGATGAAGTGTCATGGAAGGTAAAACGTTCTTGCAGATGAAATATCACGGAGAATGAAATTTTCCGAAAGGTGGAATGGCGGTGCGTGAACTAGCGGATGATGAAGTGTCCTATTATCTGGTGGCACTTGTAAAGGTTATGTGAATTATAGCACGAAAAGGAAATTATGTCCTAAGAGATAAAATATTGTAGAAGGTGAAGTGTCCTGGAACATGAATTGTCCAATGACAGTGGGTGGAATGGGGTAACGTGAAATGACGAAAAATGAAATGTCTTATTACCTTTTAATCTCCAACCTCGTAGAGATTGTAGGGAAAGAGGACCATCTAAGGGGACGCGAGTAACGGCCCAACAAAAATTATAAAGGTCAACATCCTAAATGTGCGCTTCTAATGAAGAAAGTTTCGTACGAGATGGCTCAATAGCTTCGTATGTGGTATGAATTGTCGGTTTACGTTTGAAAATTTCGACGTTATTTCAAACTCATGCTCAAACTCTACATATATTTAATGAACTTTGCAAACACTCCAAGAGCTAAAGTCATCCATATTTATAAATCATAATGTGCTTCAATCTTGAGGACATAAATTCAATTCCGCGTTATTCCTACTTTAGTCCAATTCGAATCTTCGGGATCAATCGTTATTTTGAAAATCTACGAAATGAATATTGGATGCAAAAATACGGTTTCATGTTATTTTGCCAATACGACATCGGCTATTTTTTGTTGCATCCTTCGTATGCAATACTTCAGTATTTAACAAAGCCTTACTCAATTTAGAAGTGTAATACACTATATGTCGCAGGTGACGATGACAAATATCCAAAAAAAAAAGTTTATTATTTCTGTACATTTTATCCCCCACCTCGTGACGAGCGCAGCGCATCCGCGCTATAGACGTATGCAGAATTCTGTCCGCACACCGTCGCTCTATATGTCCGATAAACGAACCCGAATGTACACCAGCCCACATGCGTTCAAGATACGTATATGTATATAGGTATACGTGGATATCGCGTAACGAGATATACTGGTGTAATTCCTCGATGCATCATGCTTGGTGTCACGTTCCACCCGAGTGCCATACGTCGGGGGTATTCTAATCCGTGGGACACATCCAAGCGACAAATACGCTTGCTTGCGAGTAGCTTAGCATCTGTGTAGCTGCACATGTGAGGATATTAAAGGAAGTGAGCCGAATACGTATTATGAGAATCGACGTGCACTACTTTCCGAAGCGAACTACACTTTGGGACACGTAATAAATTTCAAATACCTGAGAGAAAATGTGTTTCAATATCAAAGCCGGCGGTGCGCGATATGACCATTTCACTGCATAAATATTACGTTTGTCGTCGCTATAAACATTATCACAAACCAGCAATTTTATTATCAAAATAAAATTTCATTATTTTGTAGTGTTTTTTTTTGTTTGTAATCAAAGAAACATTCAATATTTTAGTAAAGGCTAACTCTACGCACACGTCACATCGTGAATAATATCTGGAATAAGCAAGCGTTTAAGTGCATTTCATCTTAAAAAGCTCCTCATTAGTGACTGGTATGACGGGCATCGCGCTGCAAAAGTACGTATGTATCTATATAACAAAAGAACACAAGGAAGGCATCACGAGTACTTTCCCTAATAGTACGATACTCGAGTTTCAAAGATCGTCTTCAGAGAGTCGTGTTCAAAAAGCACTGAATATACATATACGTCAGGAGGTATAGGTATCTCCTTTGCCTAGATCTGGACTTTGTACAAAGCATCGCAAGCCGGGAGCCTCGAAGGATCGTAGTTACAACGTCAAACGCGATTCTTTCGTGAAAGATTATTCGCCGTACGTACACAGGGTCGATTCGTTAAATGCGAAGGTCGTTAAGGGAGGAGTCGACAACAAAAAATCGGGCCGCAGGCGTTCTAGGGAGGGAAAGAAAGAGAAAAAGATGAGAGAAAAGCAGAAATCGGAGGTGGGGGTAAGTGCGAGAAAGAGAGAGAAGATAATGAGATAGAGAGAGGGAAAGAAAGATAGAAGGCATTAGAAGAAAGTGAGACACTAGACGTGTAAGAAAAAATGGCCAGACTTGTCTTCTTTTCTTTACATTTTTCTGTTCTTCTTTTCGTACATCTTGGTCTTCTTATTTCGTTCTTTCTTTTCTATTCTCTCCCTCTCTCTCTTTGTCTCTCCATCTCTCTTAGTTCTCTTCTTCATTTTCTTTGCATCCTTACTCTTACCAAAGTTCTACGTTCTTAGATGTGGCGAAATTGATGGGAAGGACAGAAGTTTAGCGCGTGTCTATATATCTTTGGGATTCCCCGATTCTTCCTCTTTCTTTTCTCAACCACCTCCATCTCCTTTCATGTCCCCAGGCGCATTTGCGCTGATGTCTCTATGGTTTGTAACTTGGGTAACCGCGAGGGTAGTCATGTAAAAAAAGAAACTCGACGTAACAAGCGTTGGAGCACAAACGACAGTGAGAAGGCTGCCTCATTTTTTTCCTATATTAATGCATTATTTTCGAAGCTTATTACATACGCTTCACAAAAGAAAAAAGAAGCTGAAAGATCGCTGAAAATTAGCTACATATTCGAACTATTCGGATACTTTTATAGTCTTTACGGTTTAACTCCGGATATGAGGTATAGCGTTAAAAAATAATTGTTTACCAGAAAACGAAAAAGTGTAAACATTTACGTACTTCAGTCTTAAAAGCATATTAACGATCAGTAACGTAATGCCACAACTCTCTTCTGCATATTCTCATAAAAATGCATGAGATAACTTTCGCGAGCTGCTAAGCCACTCTTCTATCCAAGACAACGTTTAAGTGTTTTCAAGTAGTCATCAGCTTACCAAATTAAGAGACCATCCTACTTCGAGAAAATATTCATATGCTTAGTTCGTTCATGAAATTTTTAACAATTATTCAGGATCTGTGATTACATTTCGCGATGCCATTAAAGTTTTGAACGTTCTTCCAATGTTTTTATTCATATGCTATTAATGAACTTTCAGCTTCGAATGGTGCAGACCCCTTAGGAAGAAGATCTCGACAAGAAGGCTTCTGCGGGAAACAAATTTAAACGGGAAAAGTGAAAGGCGTTATTACTCACAGTTTATCAAAGTATATGATTAAGGAGTGCGATCTGCCAGTTCTTCAACCCCTTACACGTAACTAGAGGAGGAGGTACATTACTTTTGGCATCTCCTGCCGGTGGCATTAAGCTCGTCAGGCATTTAGAACGTCTAAACGCCAGGAGGAAAGCCTGTGAAGTCGGTTTCGCGGCTGGTGGTGCTTTCGGCAGGAATAGAGTGCTTCGGAGATGAAGAAGACGAGCCGCGAGGAGGAATGGCAAGGAGAAGGACAAGAAGAACAGAAGGGAGCGGTTGAACGCAGCGATGCTTCAGAGTCGAGGTTGTTCGGTCGATGTGTCGACTTGTAGAGTCGTCGAGGGGAGATCGATCGAAGGGAGAACGTTAAATGAGGTTCGAGGCAACTTAGAAGCAAAGGAGACAGGAGCATAAGGGAAGAACCTCGTGGATAAGGCGTTAGAGAAGAAGAGAGAGAGAGAGAGAGAGGGAGCCAGGGGCAAAGTACTGCGTCTTAATAGCAGCACAGCTACTACTGTTACCGTAGTCATCGCCTCCAGAAAAGGAGATGCCCAAAGACGGAGCGAGAACAAGTTTACTTCGATCACGCCAATATCACTCGCCACCCTTACAGTGTAATAGCTTAATTGATGCAACTCACAGACAAATAGAATATCCTATGAAACCATTTGACAAATGTGTTGCTTTGATAGTGAACTATATTTTTGCCTTCTTGAAATGTAATGCACCGTTCTGATCCATCTCTTCATTAAGCTTAGAGATAGACTAACCAAATTTATTATTAATTCCATTTTAAGGATTAAATCACAGATTTATAAACTGGACAAGAGATTAGTCCAGACTTATAGTCAAAAATTTCTTCGCTAACAAGAAAAAAGTGATGAGGAAATGCAATACTGCAGATTCCAGTACAATCCTTTTCTTCTTAGTGCTATAATTCTTAATACCTTTATAAGTGTTGCAAGTACTAGGACACTTTATTTACTTTCCGATTTTTTGACTCCCTATTTCTAATAGCACCTCCGCCCCTTCTGTCGTGGCAAGTGCAGTGTCCTAAAATGTGAAATCTCTTGGAATTTTAAGTCCTGGAATGTGAAGTGTTTGAAAGGTAAAATGTCCAGAAGATGAAATTAGCGAAGTCAAATTGTCAGATAGCCGTGTTGCCAATGATTGCCCTGGTGATGCAGTATCAACACTGTTAAGAATAGTCGATCGTTATATTATGTACACTCCATTAAAGCCGATGAACAAATCGATGACATGTTTTTCAGTTGAAGATAAGTAAGTATGTCTGGGAGTATGGCAACATTAAAAGATTCCGTTCTTTTCAAAACACAAATATACAAATATAGTCGAGAACATTCCGAACATAAGATCTGCATTGCATGATCGATAGGAGCTAATCTATGTGCATTAATTTTATATTTAGACAGGACTGTATTTTCTCGAGAGTAAGTATTTATAGGATTTGCTAACGTACATGACAATGGTTTAAATCAGGTTTAAATTTAGCCTGATTTTTATTTTATCGACGTGGAATAAAAAATCCAAGACTGCAGGTGCTTTTCCACAGATCCTCTGCACACGTAGCTAAAGAATGAAGCAATGAAGACTCCGCTAAAAGGGTATTCCCTCTTGCCGAGTCATTCGCGCACTCGCTTCACATCTATATATAGATATATATCGAACAGATAAGATGCTGCTGATACACGAAGCCCGAGCATGTAAAGGGAGAATCGTGAACGATGTCAGGGAAACTGTGTAGAAACGGTCCACCATAACAGTATTGCCGTCGAAGCGAGTGAAATGGCTGTAACGTTCGTGGAGTAACAGCAGCATCGGAACCAGCCGTCGGCATGAGACTAGGGGAGCGGGACGCGTCTGAAACAAGAGAGGCCAGGCAAGAGAACAATGCAATTTGCTGGAACAAATGTGCCAATCCACAGACCGGACTGATCGACGCCCGCAGGATCGGGCTACGAGAGGTATATGTCGGGGCAAGCAACAAATATCAATCGAAAGTACACATTCGGCTATACTCCCGTGCAGTGCGGATCTCCCACCGGAAAACGCACTCGGCTATTCTAATTTTCCAACATCGCATCCCTGAGGTGCGTTACGGTCGGCGAAAGATGCCGGATATTCAATTTGTTGCGAAGTTTCGGATTCGCGAGCGTTCCGAGAAACGAGAAAATTACGGGGACAGTCTTTCTTACTGGGCTACTATACGAAAGTCCGGCTGCGCAAACCGAACGTAAAGTAGTTACGGTGTTGACGGCTCTGAAGAAAATGGGATTGCGACGCTTTACGGTGCTCTGAGTCGAGATTGCTATGGCCAATGGCCAACTTTATGGTTTTCTAACCATTGGTTTATATTTTAGCTCGAATTATCTGAAAACGCTTGCTTTCCTACATTTTCTTTGTATCGATGAAATAATGAAATTAAGCTCTAATGCATTTATGGCATTTTAACAGTGTTGGGTAGTGTTTAGTTCAAATTTATACGCTAAATTGAAATGAGATCTAGTTAATATTACATTTAGTTAACTATGAAATTAATTATTTAATTAAAGGCATTCACTTATCCAACTCTGTAATTTAATATCATGCAGAACATTTGCGTAGTTCCAAAATACGATCTTCGAAGCTGTACTCCCAGATAGTATAGATATAAATACGCCCAAGTTACGTCTGTCCAGTCGTCATTGATGAGAATATCCATCGGACGTCCATTGTGTACTTGTAATGGAAGTAAAATAGACGTCAATGGATGTAAACATATGTATAGGTTTTTTAATGGAGAAATTGATCGTCCATCTAATTGTACGTACATCTAGTCGTATATGCACGATTGTTGCGCAGACTAAAGCTTTGGCATCACTATAAAGATTTAGCCAATAATTGGCCCTAGAATAAAATGCAACTTCACCAAGCTCGAAAGGCTGACTTGGAGAACGAAATTTGCGTAATCGTAGATATAAATTGGTCCCCAAACAATGAAACAGACCACCCACTTTTTGCGATTGCTCATCCTTCACTCCTTTTTCCCGCAAAGTGATAAATGTACAGCGACTATATCACCCTTTACAACTTCGTCGAATCAAGCAACACCATTGCACACTCAGCGAGTAAACGCGATTTAAGCAAGCGTGAGCATAAATTGGGTGCGGAAAATTTTGAGTCGCGATACGGAATCGCGGTCGACGGAGGAAGCTGACGACGTCCGCGGTTGCAAATCCGTGTATGCACAAGAGCGAGAGAGCGCCCTTACACACCCACCCACTTGGTCTACGGGGGACTCGGTTAGTTTTGCCCTGTTCCCGTGACGCTCGTTTGTTCCACCCGACGGAACGAAGCGTTAACCGCGGTCCAACTCGAACTTTAAACCGATGGAATGGGTGAAAGTTGAATGCGCCGAGATAAAGTGCAAAAGAGGAGAATAAAGAATAGACAAACAAAACAAGGACGGGAAAGAACGACAGAGTAACGGCGAAGAAAAGTGGAAAAATAAAAAGTGGTTGCAAATGGAGTAATGTTTAGACTTACGAAGTGTGAGGGCCGATAAACTAACATTGATAAAAACGATTCGTGTGGTCAATCAGAAAAACTGCTATGTATTTTTCTAAATGATTGTTAGTATCGCTGCAAGTCACGGGTTAAATGTTACGCGTCACAGCTGAGATCATAAAACTTACATCATTAAAGACGGAATGTACTGTCCTATACTAAGAAAAATGTTAAACTTGACAAAAATGATATTCTATTGTTTTATGTATTTATATACCTATTCTTCTTCTTACTTCTTACTTTTTGTAAAACAGACAGGCACATTTGTTCATTCTTGGACTTATTAATTGACGACGGGTTTAAATTACGTTATATCGCCTAGGGCTCATTTCAGTTTCCACTCAAGCTAAAATATTGTTATAAATAATATTTCTTTATACAACAAATATATATACGTCGCAACTTTACACCAGTTTTGACTGTCAAATTTCTGAACTATTTCTGAAATGATTACGTCATTATGATTACCTCTTATCTCGTTACATTCTATCCAAGACAATCTGAAAGGAATATTCATTATATTATTTCATAAAGCTTCCGGAAATAAGATTCCGTAAAAAGGATCTGGAATTATAGTTGAAATGATTCTCCATGATAATGGCTATATATGATGAATACATCGCATACACGACAATAATTGTAAACAAATGAACAACAACTCTGGTAGAATTCCAAAGAAACAAAAATAAATTAATCAATCAGTCATTATACCAAATGAAAAATAATTAAAATAATGCTTTTTTAAAAAATTATTTATTTTTATTTTGCTTTCAGAAGAGGATCCGCAACTGGGATCGAGGCGTAGCATTTTAATTATTTTTCATTTCGTATAATGACTGATTGATTAATTTATTTTTGTTTATTTGGATTTCTGATTCAGTCGTAAAGTGTTTTAACAATTTTATTAACTCTGGTAGAAATTCAAAACGCAGTTTTGTTATATTAAAACTAACATTTAGGCAAGTATGTAGAAATGGGTACAATAAAAATGTGCATAAAATAGACATAAATTATGAACACTAGCCAAAAGAAATATGAAATAAAATATTCTCACAAAATTGTCTTATTATTGGACAGTAAAAAAGTACATAATTATTATATCCATTAAATATCCAATAAAACTATTTTAATAAATGTCTAAAAAATATTATCCAAATGTTGGATAATTGTATATATAAACATTATAGCCAATAATTGACCAACACCCACAAAGCACATGCCGTCCCTGGATGTCCTGAGGAGCTCCTGAGGATGTCCAAATGTCCGTTACTTGTCCTGAGGAGCTGCTCGGGAGCTCCTAGCGTGTGAGCAATAATGCACTAATATTAGGGTATATGTATGCTAAAAGAATGTTAGCTATAGTGTACATACTAAAAATAATAATGATATCTGGAAGACAGTGGTGTACTTCTTATTTAGTTTCAGATATCAATTGTAGCGTTCTGTACAAGGAAAAAAGGACTGGGTTGAGATAGCACATTTCATATTAGTTGTCTAATAATGATAATTTATCATTATTTTGTGTCGTAATCACCCTACTACTAACAACGACCATTCAGCGGACTTGAAGGTATAGTTTCTATCAAAAAGAGAAGGTCAAAAATAATATATGTCATTTGCGCAAAATTTGTACTTACTGATTTCGGTAATTTCAATCATTTGTCTGTGTTTCAAAACTCCAGCTTACCTAAAATAAGAAAAAAATTGAATTTTAATAAATCATAATTTACTATTGACACATTTATTAACATTTATTAACAAGTAAAAAAAAAGTCCAAAATTTAACCCGATTGATAGTTCAGTTACAGCAAATTGTTTTTGTTGACTTTTGCGTTCTATTTAAATTCATTGCGATGAGGGGTCATCCTCGAAACTTTGATAAGCTGTGGATTTAAACGTTGGCCCCTCATTGAAGCGTATATGCATATTCTGTAAGGGACTACTCAAAAACATTCGCCATAATTAAACTACCAATCAGATAAAACTATTGAATCGGACTTCATTTGTTGAAATTATGCGAAGAATTATCCCATGCAATATTATTAGACATTATAGTTGGATTGGATGGATCTTGGAAATATGATAAAATCCACCGTATATGAATTACGAATTCCTATCGTTCCTTTCAATTCATAGATTATAAAAATTAACATATTCTCTAAAATACGATCGAATCATCCAGTAGTCGTAGTTTAGAACAAATATATATATATATATACAAGTATTCAAAATGATTCATTGACTTGTATATACTTTTTAAAAGTAAATTGACTAAATGTCACTAAAAAGAAAGGCAATATTGAAGCTTATTTTAATTGACATATTGGCAGACCTCTAGAGCACCGTGCAAACGTAATTTGAAACATAACCTCTAAAAACTAGTATCGTTACTATTAAAGGGACAAACACAAATGAAAAGCCATGGAAAAAAAAAGCCAAGAACGCGAAAGAAATGGAGAGATGAGAAAGAAGCGTATTGGAAATTCGATACAATGGTGTAGAGAGGGAAGATCTGACTGAATGGGAAATGTTGGGTTGGTTGAAGAGGTAAAGGGGGAGGGGGTGGAAGAGTCCGGTCAACTGTATCCGGGTTTCGCGCAGACGTCGCCTACTGTCGTGACCATAGCCTCTGTGGTGGGCTATTCACGTCCGCGAGAACGTAACAATGTTTAATTGGCATCCAACACAAATAATTATACATATATACGCGAATAGAGGGCAGGGCGCGCTCCGGCCATTTTAATTATGGATTCGAGCGCTAATTGTTTGTACCGCCTTATAGGGGTTTCGTCAAAACATGATACAAAATTTATTTCGACCAAGCCGACAACAATTCATTAATTATATGTAATTCGAACAGATCGGTTGTTAGGGTTCATTTATTTACTATGACATTATCTGTGCATATATAAATATGCGAATAAAAATAGAAAATTAACTTAATTAAATTAATCAATTAATTAATTATAAATCGAATATTTTAATACTTGATGAGAAGCAGCGAAATACATATATTATTTTTATTGTTGCAATTTTTTAAACATGTAATGTGATTAAATAATTTAAATATTTCATAATCGTCAGGTTATATAACTGATGTATCGTATAGAAAATTAATTAACGTTTTTCATGAAATTAGGAGTATTCTTAATGTATTACTATACACTTTGTGTAATATTTGTAAAATATGTTATTCTTGTGTAATTCTCTTGATTTTATTGCAATTTATATTACCAATTACCCTTAGGTGCTTTGAATCGTTATAGATTAGCAAGTAAACATTTCAATAGCGGTATTCGATTATTACTGCAATATTGCTTGTTGGCTGTAACACGTAATAGTCAATGCGAACAATTGAATATTAGCGTTTATTGATATGATATTATTACATAATATTTGAATTACACGTGAATTTCATAACGTCGTGACGAGTTATTAATCCCGCAATATTTGAATAGTATACATCATCACATAAAACTGTAACATTGGGTATTATGGTAATATTTTCGTGCAAAACTCGAATATTCAGATTTATTAAGATTTATTTTAAATTATGTCATTAAATGTTATAAATATCAGCTCAAAATTGAATTATTAGCGAAATTGTTTAATATTACTGCAAAATATTCAATTTGATTTAACATTTGTAAATTTTCTAACAAATTATATTCCAGTTTGAGGAAGTTAATATTTTTTAACGGAATTAAGTTAAAGCTAACGAACAAAAAATTAAGTTAAGTTAATAGTTAACTAAATATTACTAACTAAATAACAGTTCAGTTAATTAACAAAAACAAATTAAAATATAGCTGAAAGTTAAATATATATAATTATCTCTTTTGACTTTTAATACGATGAACTTATATAGTTAAATTCAAATTATTTTCAACAAAAAAAAATATATGACTTTAACGCATCTAAACCGATTTAACTTTAGTAAGTAGTTATATTTATAACTATAATTTTAATTTTTCAACTAAGTTATAAATCAAATTTTTCTATATCTTTTTTTATAACTATAAGTTCATTTAAGACCAACGTCCAAAAGTTCCGTATATTCGGAGTTACATTCCGTATATTCGAAGTCAGATCATAACAAAAGTTGAAGTTAAAGACTTAAGAAGAAGTTAATAGTTATCAACTTAAAATTATTCTAATTGCACGTCAATCAAAAATATAATTAAATTAATTTAAAAGTTAAGGCTTAAGTAATTCATTAAGTTCAGTAAAAATTAATTACATTTATAACCTTTTGAACTTTTAACTTTTGAACTAAGCACTACCGAGCCCTATGTATTAAAATCTGGTAAATAGTACATTATGCATCAAATATTTGCGGATAGACCTTCCTTAAAATTTTTCTTTAGATGCAATGAAATCGTACCAGCAACGTCTAAGACGCGGGATCGGAAAATTATAAGAAAATTTATTCTTGCTTGGTTTTTCTAATAATACGCTTTGATTCCGTATTGGATGCGGCGTTTGTCTGTACGGAAATAACGCAGCTAAACTTGGATTTGCGCTATTATTATAAATGCGAAAAACTGTTAATGAGAGATGATGTCTGTGTAGTGAGTATACGGCAGGAAATTTGAATTTTACATAAACATCATGAAAAACGCGACATGCTGGGACAATCTGACTTGTAAGCCTGGTATCTAAGAGCTCTACGCTGAATTCTTTCAAGATTATCAAAATCCGATGCTGTATAAAGGAGACCATATCGAGGTGGCATATATAAAATTCAGAAGTATACTAGTGTCCGGATGAGATATGCGATAAACATACGGTCTCTAAAGTCTCTTGCAGCTCTTTGGAGGAATCCGAAAGTCCTTAAAGCTTTTGCGCACACCGATTGCAAGTGATTCTTGAAGCTAAAATTATCGCACATAATCACTCCAATGTCCTTGAGAATCAGAAATTTTGTATCCGAATTGAAACTTGTCAATCTGGCGAGACTATAACATATAGTTCTACATTTCGCGATATATATATCATAAGGCCATTACGTTTAGATCATTCAGAAATATAGTTCAGATCCCTTTGTAATTTTGAGGCATCGGTAGGAGATAAAATTTGTAAAAGAAGTTTTATATCTTCAGCATAAATTAAAAATTTTGAAAAATGTATGGACTTTATTACTGTATCATTAATAAAAAAGTTGAATAGTTTTAGACCCAGATGAGATCCCTGCCGTACTCCCGAAGAAAGCGCACAGGGTACCGACAATGCGTTCTTAATTCTGACCCGTTGAGTACATCTTGAAAAATACGAGCTGATCCATCTCATGATTGATCACAACGTGGTTCATCAAAGGACCTTGAAAAATCTAGGTAGATTATATATCTACCTGTTTATTCAATTAGATTGAGTCCAAAACGAATACTTCTCTATCATTCTTAATCCTATTTCTGGTACTTGAATGCTTCTTGGTTTACTGTGTTTAATTATAGTGTTTTTCAAAATATTGCAATTCCTATAATTATATCAAATTCTGCAAAATATAATAAATCACAACTTTAAAATATTACGAAAATATAGAACGCGTTTCCTTATCGATAAGTTTCAGTGCGCAATATTACTGTAATATTATCAGCTTCAATTTTCGAAGAATATACTGTAATATTATTGGTATTATCATGATAAACGCTCGCGTATATGTATCTGGTTATACACCATTATTATTTCGATACTATATATCACAGTGACGGTTCCGCACATTACTCTAATATTGTACTTTCCGAAATATTCCTTCATTAGTAAGTTCGGTAAATATGAAGCTTACTGAAAGTCTATATTGGTGGAAATTTGATCGCTTTAACAGAAATTGTACGTTGTAGTTACCATTATTACACGCAAACGTACAAAAAGTTTGAAAAATCCATATACCGTTTATGGTTAAAAAATCATAACGATATAAACTGGAGTTTTTCATTAATGAGAATTCTGTAAACAATATCCCCGCAGGTATAGTGACGTATAAGTAATATGAGTAAATATACTATAGCCATTGATTACAGATCAGACAATCGGCGCTTAGCTAAATGCACGCGTGACAATTGTGCGAGATGAGAAGGGCGGCAATGAATTATCTTTAAAACAATTTGACCTTAACGAAGATGAGAACTCATTTACATCCTCTCTGTCTTTCTCTGTTTTCTCTTTGTAACCAACCCCCATCACCCGCCACCGCCTTACACTATCTCTCTCAATTACTCTCACTAGTCTCACGACCCATCCCCTATATTTACGCTCGTTTTTGGCGTTTCTCTAACTCTACATCGCATAAATATACGTGCTCTGAAACTCTCACTCTACTGCATCTCTCCTTCCTCGGCTTCCATGTCGTTGTCTCTTTCCTGTAAAGGCGCGCAAACCATACCAACTGCTTCGCAACTTTTGCCATCACGGGGCCGCCTCTTCTCCTCTTCGAGTAGACGCCGAGGTCGGGAGGCAAAGGAAGCGAAAACTGTCCGAGAAGGAGATAATCTCTGTTTATCTTGTAATTTCAGCGTAATGCCATTATACGCGTCCGGATCCCTAGGAACTTCCACATCACGGTTTTAAATCTTTGTTTTCGCACGCGAGTGCCAAGAGGGGTGGAGGACAGATTTGCGTTTTGCTACGAAATGTCGTCGACGACGACGACGACGACAACGACTTCCACCTATACCAACTGGATCTCCCCTCGATCGCCTCGGAGCTGCACCACCGACGCCCCAGAAGCGCGTAATTAAATCATCCTCCCGTCGACGCGAGGATTTTCTTCCCTATGTTTCAAATCTCCTCTCTTTACATCGTCGTATCGATCGGCGTTAATGGAGAAAAATGGCGAGTCCGACGTGTAACGTCTTATGGGATGAAATCATATTCGCATCAATGCATTCCATCGATTTTCTGCAGAAACGAGTATTGATTCAGGATACGCTTGTATCGTTCTTTTGTTTTTTTTTTATCGACGTACTAAAGAATTGTTACATTTGCCATAAAACATAATCAAATCCATCCATATTTCCCAAGAGATATTTTTTATATCTCTGTTGCATGAGACATATTGCTAATTAAAGTGACTGTAATTAATGCAACGATAGTATCATCACAACGATGTTTTCCTAATTGACCCTTTAATTTATCTTTCTTATAGCAGACTCGTGGACATCATTGCTCAAATGACAAAATACCCTTCTTACGGTTTGACCCAACCTGTCTGGATAAGAAGATTCTAGCGAACCTATTTTTTATTGGATCACGGACTCTTTCGTAAATGCCTGCATAAAATGGGGAAAGTATATGTACAGCAGCCAATGCTCTAGGAATAAACGGCGAGCGTGAAGGATGTAGTGCATTCGTTTTTCGGATACAGCAGATAGAAAACCGGGTTCGATGGGATTTGTGCCAAGGATTCGCACTTGCAGTGGTTAAAGATCCCACATGATGGAGGAGTTGGAAACCCATTCAAGTGTTTTCCCGAAGAATTTCGTAATTTTCTCACGCTATGAACATTTTTAACAAGAAAGCTATAAACTTTAAATTAGGATTCGATAGTTTCAATATTATCCGTGGAATAGAAAACAGAATACAATCATGGTACTCCGGACCATGAAGAAAACAATACTATACAAGTTTTTTATTTTTATAGAAAAGACAATGGGTTCCTAGTTTATCGTAATGATCTAGTTTCTATATGTTATACAATATCACTAGTCCATCATATACATAATAGCTGCAGTAATAATACAAATAATAATACAATGTCAAATTGTGAAAACCACTTCCCTACCTCACATTAAAGTATTATTAAAAAATGATCAAAATCGTTGAAAAAAGAAAATATTAGAGTAGTGCATGAACCAATATTAGATTAATACATAAACAAATAGATTATTCCTACCAACATCGGTGGGATAAGACCACGAAAAGACAAATTAAAGTTAGGAAAAATGTTCAAAGCGTTATACCAAATTCCATGTAAAAATTGTTAGAAAATGTGTCAATTGGTCAAACTATCAGACTTAGAAAATAAACTTAAACTTAACACCAAAGAAACATCTGACCGAAAGCCAAATATACAGAATTATGCCGATTAAAATTATTGTAAATAAATGTATGAAAAAGTAAAATAATTGTCCGTATAGACTGTGTGCATACTAACACAAACTTACGGAAGTAATGTTGTGTGACTGTGTACATGAACACTTTGAACGCCTTCTTTCTGGGGTGCTGTAAGTT
>JAPYZR010000654.1:0-28738 GCA_030522945.1 Trichopria nigra | reverse complement strand
TTTCGTGGATATTTTTGATATATACAATTTTTAACCAATATATTTGCCTAATAATTAATTATTATCTAAGAAAAATGGACATAATTTCTACCAGGGACTGCATACTCTAACACAATTAACACTAAAGGTGTTCGATAAAACACCTCATTAAAGCTTGATCAAAACCTGAGCAAAAATGTCATACTCAAGCATTAATACGCACGTATCTATAGTATTTACAAGGGTACTTTGATACCCTGATAAATTTTTTAGTGGGCTGACATAATCGTGAAACAGCACCATGTCCTTCAATTGCTGCTTCTGTATAGATCTACCGCTGAAGTCTACCTTGAGATACACGGTCAATGAATTCTGCCATCGGTTCCGAAATTTTTGCAGGACATTTCTAAATCCCATTGGAGATAAGCATTACACTACTTATAACACATTGGTAGTGAATAAAGTTTTAGATAGTATACCCAACATTAGTACGGAACTGAATCGTATGCCCCGTTAAGAAAACCCGGTACAGGTTCAACTTATTCATTAAATCCAGAACCACAAGCGTTTTCTCATTCATGGTACACCTTCAATTCACGATTCTTGAATGATCGATTAAAAATTCCATCGATCCATGTTCCTTTCCAACCGTACATCCTAACTATCGTTTGTTTCTTTTATTCATGCTCGCCACACCGGCTGAAACGTATAGGCAATTCAACTGGTAAAAAATACGGAGGCGGTAAGTGATTCGCCATTTTGTAAGGCGGTTGCAGTCGCAGAAAATCTTCAGGGACGTTAAACGAGAGCCAGCTGGATGTCGTTGGCTTAATTGAATGAATTCTTGTTTTCTTTCGTGTAAGGACGTAGGCATCGAGTCCGCGAAATTCATGGCAAAACGGAAGATATACCGAACTCATTCCAATCTTCGGAACGTTGTTGCCCGGGGGGGCTTTGGAGTCGTGCAAAGAACCTTGAGCGAAGAAGCGTAAGGCGGGCCTTGAGACCGTCTCGAAATGACCCCGATCTCGGCGTCTCGACTGTACGTATAATCTCGAGCCGGCAATCTCACTCCATACCGCCCCATCCCCCACCCCCCTTCACCCCTTACCATAGCCTGGACCTTATGATGCAGGGGCTACCATTCGGCGCCCAACGGACCCGGAATCGAACTGCCGATGGCGCATGTATGTATTTTTATACTGGACCGAAATTTGCGAAACTTCAGTAACTTACAGGAAGATCGATGATCACGGGTATTTCACGGGTCGGCAAATCATCACTGTTACGGTATTGTGTCGGCGTGCAAACGATTACATGTCGGTGTGAAGGACTTTCGAAAATCTTCAATTTTTGATGGTTTTATAATCAAAAATATGTTATCTTGATGTAAAACAAAACCGGTCATATTTCCATTGTATCCAACGGCCGTATAAAGAAGTACGCAAAGAAAATAGAGACACAAGTGTCAATTGACGAATCCATTGTGCATCATGTGCATTAAAGCCCCTAATAAATTGTGGAACTACCTAATATCATAGAAATGTCTGCCTTACGGACCGATCATATGGCGCTGTAATGCCAACCAATTACGAAATGTTCAATATGTTTGCATGCATGCACTATGGGAATAGGGACATAAATTATACCTGTAATATTTTTCACTATCACGAAAATTTAGTAAATTGATTTAGTATTTCTTAGACGCAACCACGTGTCTATAATTTACACAGTAAATATGTCAGAGATGTTGAATTAATGTATAGATTATCTTGCTATGTTGATTATTATGTGACTGCCTGTTTTACCGTCTAGTTGATAGATTAATATTCCTATAGGGTTATAATTATTACTGTTTTTTTTTACACACATTACATATTTTCTTACAGCCCCCGAAAATCGGTAGAATTGGATTTCACACGCCGGTCCTGATGTAAATATCCAAGTGCGTATACGTGGACGAGTACAGGTGTCCAAATCGTTCTTTTTGTTCCAGTTTCACGAGCACTTAAACGTCATTTGAAGTGTGAATTGGGCCACCGTACATCTTTAGTACATTTCAACTTTTACATTGTGAATCAGCAGTCGGAAAGTACTTTCCGTAGTCAGCCGGTAAAATGAAATAATATTATTATTTAAAATATAGAATAAAATTCATGTCGTCGTTCCATATGAAATATAAAAAATGTACATTTCTACATATTCAACACTGCTCAAATTTATTATAATATTTTGTAAGTGTGATTATATTCAAAAAACACTTATAAAATTAATAATTTATCTATTCAATGTTAATTATTTGTTCTTGTATGAAAGTTCTCATACGTCAATAAAATTAAAATAAATCTTTAGAAAAATGTTGGAAAAAATTTGGTTTTGTTTTCTTTACATCAACATCTCAAAACACTATCTATATTTCACTCTAATATATATTTTTAGCCATCGAGTACCAAGTAATGCTAAGAACGAGGAATACAAATATTACTAAGTAATATAACTACGCTACTTTAAATCTGAATTTTCGTTCATTTCTGTTAATGAAATTCTTAATAAATAATTGTTTATTAAAAAGTAATAAATATTTAATAAATAAATTCGATTGAATTACTAAAAATACATCGATTTCTGTTCATTTTAAAACTCTAATTTACTACAATTGTAAAAATTAATGTTTCATCGAACATAAGATATATTTGTCTAATTTTCCATCCACATTATTTGCCTCGAAAGTACGTAAAAAATCGAATCCTTGATACAGAATCCCCATCGGCTTACCTGTGAAACTAAACCTAAGACTATATGATTAAGACGCCCATTATCGTGGATCCTTTAGAATCTTTTTTATGTATACCTCACGCTGAGAGAAAAATAAAGCAACCACTTGATTTAGTAAATAACCGGATTTTAGAAATAAATCGAGGGAGTTGTTCTTGCTTCATTTTACGATCTATTTTCAAAATTGACTTCATTATAAAAATTGTGGAATTGAATTATTGGAATTTGATAAACTTGACAAAAGAGAAATATAAATCACAAAAAAAAACATATTGAAAACTACAATTAATGAGGAACTAAGGAAAGAAAAATGTAACGAAATATATAAATCTGTAATACATTTAATAACAAATTTGATGAATTAAAAGTATTTTCTATAAGGATGAAACAATAATTTTTTAAATAAATACATGAAAATCATACTCTAGACATTTGTGAAGTATACAATTGCATACTTAAAATCTATGAAATAATTCGTAAGAGGAAAATATTAAAAAATAGGTAAAACAAAATTGTTGAAAATATTAAGAAGGATTCATTTCTAATGCGTGCATTTTTGTTTCGGTTCCTTTTTGTTATCCGATCATTTATAAAGTATCAAACAATTGAAATTTATATCGTTCGGTTTTATGAATAATTTTGAAGTTATTTATCATTTTTAATGAATGCAATTTTAATAAATATATGAAACTACAAAAGAAAAGGTTAAAATTGGTGAGTTTACACAACAAGATATGCAAATTTAAATACTATACTAAATAATAGCAATTTATGATTTCCGTTTTGTTGAACAATATAGCATCCTGTTATTTTTCATAGTATTTATACAAGAACATTACAGTTTCGTTTTTTCGAGAAGGTAATGAAGTGGTCAATCGATAATTTTATACGTTTATCATGAAAGATCAAAATTAAAGTTTATTCAATATTTTTATATATGCTGAAATTCAACAGGATATACATTAACTCCATAAAATGCCTGTGACTTTGGGAAATCATTTATTTTTCACCATTCCCCAAATTTTTAGATTAATTTTAATCGATTTTACCCGTATGTTTTTAGAGGCCGTACTTGTATTGAGGATAATTAATTCGTCAGAGCTCGAATTTCGCTAAAATTTTCTCTGTAGTCGAATAAATGTGTATATCGGTCCTATTGATAATTTGTATAGAAAATATTTTGTTTGTAATTATTAGAGTATATAGTTCAATTTATTGATATTATCGAAACTTTATATGGCCATCAATACTTAAAACTAATTTTACTTCTCTTGATCCTTTAAAGAGAGACTGATACATTTGTTTTACTAAATTAAAGGATTAGATATTTCCATTTTTACTTATGTAAGTAAGTGACACATTCAACTTTCGTATAATCATCGTAAACGAGCAAGAGTACACCGAAATTTTTGGAGGCATGTTCATCTATACGTCTCGTATCGCGTGACATTCTTGATATTATCATTATGTAATATGTAACCGTAACATTCTAGAGATTTTTCAGATATTCCCAATGATGACATTCCAAATTTTCTGCACATATTCTTGGGACATTCCGAAAACATTTCCATAGAACATTCTGACAATCATTCTTATACAATGTTGGCAATGAAAAGTTTTCAGAATGTCTCAAATAAAACATTTTGTTTAAGATATTTCCAGGATATTCTTTAAATATTTCAAATGGAATATTTCAAATGTGACGATTGTGATATTATATAGGTACAATCTGGAGGCATCATGTGGACAGTAATCTAAGATCTAAATATAAATAACACCTCGATGAAAACAACGAAAATGGCATAAAATGTGTTAAATAGGGCCACTGCATACATACAGATGTTCATCTGAGAATATACAGCCAAATCAACAGAAATTCGATATATCATCTGTGATTGTTAAAAATGGCATTTATTTTGTGGCAAAATCATTAAAATGAATTATCAACTTTGGCATTATCCTGGAAACGTGACTTAAGGAACATTAACAAAAACTGGATACTATTTATACACTTTTAACAAATAATCACTTCCTTTATATTACCGGCAATAACGAGTATAGTCGATAATATCCGGGCGGAAATGGACAATTTTGCATGTTTTCACAGTCGACCGACACCTTCGTACTGGAAAATAAAGACGTTTATCATTATTATTATCTCAATTACATTGTCACAGACTTCTCGAGCACTAATCGAGCAAATGCAAAATCTGCGTAGGTCTCATTGAACATGATTGGATAATCGGTAATCTAATCTACTGTGTTAGACGGGCGCAAATTATCAGCGGACAAGTAGGCAGTGCTTTCACCGGTATTCGCCGGCTTATCGGTCGATCTGATAGAATCGGACGTAGGCTCCTGAGCTCGTTGTAAATCCAAAAGGTTGCAGGTTAAAAAAGGTACAAAACGTATCTGTAAATATGATTTTTTAAGACGCTTAACGCGCGTTTACTTCCTTTTTTCTTTCTGGATGCTCGTGTAATATTCGGGTACGAGTAAGTGGCATCCAGTACGCGAATATCTGGTCCGATCTCGATGCTTTCACGACATTTATCATGAATTCGATGCCTCAAGGATGCTCCGGTGTACCTTGCGTATACCTTCGAGCCTGCACCTGGGTGTAAGGGTTTAAAAACGAAGGCGAGCAGCATCACGCGACGATCGTGTATAGTCTTTCGTCTTCATTTCGCCGTGCCTCAGATGTATGCTCGAAGACTTCAACGAAACGAGAGAAAGAATTTCTCCAGAGTTCGTAAGGCGAAGAACCAGCAAAATCTTATCTTATTACTCGATCTCTCGTGCTTACACTTCATAATCACGTGAAAGATTATTGTACTCTGTATATCGGGACAAATTTTCTGATGATTTACAAGCGAGAAGTAAATTTTGGCATGTGTGTTCGAATGTGTGTTCTTTTTAAATATTTGAAATAAAATTATGCCTATAAGGTGACATTTTGAATACAATACAATTTTTTCTATTCTAACTGAATTCTTCTATCAAGCACGTTTATTTTATAAAATTTTGTAGCTCGTTCAAATGCTAGATTCTGAAAGTTAATTTTTTCATAGGTACAATAATATGCGGCTAGTTTTCATAAAATCATATTGTATTCAATAAAGTTTTATTGAAATTACAAAACATTCTCTAAAAAGTATCTTAAAATGCCATAATTCAGCAGTGTCAGCAGCAACGTCTATCATAATTTTTACAACATTAAAACAACAACAACAAACAAAACAGATACAAAGTTAGCATTAAAAAATTCGATGGACAACCGATAAACTCTTCGTACATACGTACTGTGCAAATTGTTCCCGAAGCATTGCGATAACTGTACTGTTTTCGTGCGTAAAACAGCGATACGAATCTCGGATACCTTATTACCGAGATCCGATCATCGAGTTTCATCATATCCTCTTTTGTGTGGTTATTTAGGAAGATTCCATCCATCTGGATAAATGATTCTGTTTTTTAGTTCTGCATCTCTTGGTTTTATTTGACAATAGCGAGAGGTGAAATGCAAAATTAACATCAAATTTGTAGATAGATTACATTCTGGTTTGAGTACTATTATAACTCACACGAGAGGCGATGAAGATGATTCCATCTGCATAACATCAGTTCCTGTCAATAAAAGGACATTAAAAATATATCTGCGTAAAATTTCTGTATAGGAATTAATTATAAAATTAATGAATTCCCCTGCTGTTATTAGATATATGAAGAAGTTTCGATATTTAATTAGGTTGACATAGGAATCAAAAGTGAAGACAAAAGTTAACATTTCATTTACTTCACATTTTCTAGGTAGGCTTTGTTGTTCACAGCTGAAATCCCGCTTCAAACGAATCCTTGATTCAATTATTAACCTGAAATCCTCTTTACTCCTAATAATAACAGCATATAATTCATGAATTTGTTAATTAATCCAATGTCCTAAATGTTTTCATAAGATCCCACATTCTAATCTATTTGAATAATCTATGTTTTTCAAAATTCGAAAATCAAATGACCAGCGAGTGCGTTTAATTAAAAGTGCACGACTCGTGACTTCTTCTTAATGACCGACGCGAATTGTTATCTTATGGCGCTAAAAAGGCAGAACTTCTATGTAAACATGACAAATACATTTTGTCCACCGAAAATGTAACTATGAATTTATGTTTCAGAACATTTTAACATAATAAAGCAAGAAAAAAACTTATCGAATTGCATTTTATACCATATAATTCATTATTTATACCTATGCGTCGTGGTGATTGGAGAACTCTGATAATAGGAACCAATAAGATGATATTATGTACTTTCAACATTATATTAGACGACAATACCCTCTGCGAACAATTCGTTAAATTCAAAGAATAGTTTGATGGTCATAGAAATTATACAAAATATTCAAAACTCCTTAATTGCAAATAATGCAATACATTCTGAAATAGATACCATTATATACACAAGATGACAATAAAACAAAAAAAATAAAGCAAGATAAAAAAACTTATAGAGCTATAATTATTATTACATTCAGCATTACTCTAATCTTTTCGTACAATGGTCGGTAGTCAACGGGAAACTCGTTAAGGGATTAATTTGAAAAATAAAAACGTAAAATCTTTTTGAACCACCCAAGCGACACTCTCACGGTCGTTAAAGCAAGTAAACGGCGCCATGGGTGTAACGAAGAATAGCAGTTCCAATTAATACCGTAATTAAACGATTAGATTGTAGTAATAAAAGTTTTTCGTAACATTTGATACGTTATATCTGAAAAGCTTAACATGTATGTATTATCAATAGAATAAGAACAAGGGTGCGTAATATTTACATACATGGGCAAAAGATAAAACTGTATCTGCGACGATTCAATAAACAAGTTTTCGGAACGATAATACTCGCGTGATAACAGCGAAAATGAATTTGACGCTTTCTATTAATTGCAGTTTTATACGTGAATCACGAAATAATTCAGCGGATTAACGTTGGACTTCTTATCGAAAATCATCGCAGGATGTGCGAAAAAGCCATTTATTTACTTTCCATGAATTTTCCACATTGTTTTAATCCAGTACTGATAATTGTGAAATGAAATATTACCTGTAGATACATTTAAAGCATTAAATCCCCATTCTGCCTTTCTGTCTCCCTATCTCTGTTTGAAAATAAATGCAATATTTATACAGTATGATTGCATCTTTTTTAAAATCGCCAGAAACCGGTGACACAATACATTACACAATAATAGTGTATGCTTCCGAAAACGACTAATAACCTAATTTTTACGCGGTTATTATGCCACTTGATGCCAATATATATCGAGATTTTTTACGATGGTGTCTTCAGAACGGACATATCATCATCTGAACATCAAAAAGGTGGTTGCGTGTTAATTGCTGCACATGACAAAACGTGCATATTTCATGCTATTTATTGTCTTCGGTAAGATACATGTATGTTCCGAATATTTATGTATGTATTTCACAGAAAGTTCGGTAGAGTTCGTGTTTCCGTTAGAAAAAAGCAATTAGAAACCTGAAATCATCTTGCACTATCGCACATGATGTCATACCATCGATATATAAAAAAAAATTGCAGTATTAATGGTTTCTTAATTCACATCAAAATGGAAGGAAGTTTTTATTACTCCTATATTTAAGTTATTATTACTCCTATTGTAATGTAAATTCGATAGCAATGATGTATGCAACTACCGACTATAGTTGCAGTTATTAATTGTACGCCATTAAATATATTTAATTTAATTGTTTTACAGAAACGAAATTGAATAAAGTTGCTAGAAAACACTTTGAACGGATACCAACATGGGTTTTGCAGTAATAAGTCAAAAGAAGTAAAAGTTTGATATGATAAATTGAATCAATATGACTTTTCGGGGTTATTCATGAAATGGATTAATTCTTACCTACCTGTCCGGGAGAACTCGACGAGTAACGATTAAAAACGTAATTCCTGAACCCTGCGTTGTGTGCCAAAGGGTTCGTATCTAGGGCCATTCCTTTTTAATATTTTTATTAATGGCATTGGGCAAGTAATTTATTCCTCGAAATGTCTGTTATATTCGAAGGATCTCAAACTTTTCTCTCCGATAGAAACTCCTATGGATGTCTCAAAATTGCAACTGGATTTAGAGTCGGTCGAAGAATTGGCTTTAATTAAATATTAACGAATGTAATAGATTTTATCCATTTTATCCAATTCACGCTATATCATATCAGTAAACATGCTGACATAGGAGTTAATATGTGTGATACATTTTAGTTTCATTAAAAAGACTTTTATGATCTCACATCACACATTGGTTATCTCACAGTTTCTGAATGCTGCTCCAATTTGGTCGGGGTTTCATGGCGTCGGATATTCAGTTATAATTGAAATTATGTAGCGTATAGAGCTGTTCGGTACTAAATTACATCTCTTTGGAGTTTAAATATGGGAATCTTGTGTCAATGTTTAAACACAGTTTTCGTGAAATCTGCGAAAAATTCAATTTTTCCACTATCTCATGTCACTCATCGATATCACGCGATTCTCAGATTATCTTGAATATTTTGACCACGTCACACATTGCTAGTTTTCTACTGGACAAAGAAAATGTATTAAACAGCATATAGGGAACGAAGCATCACACCTCGCTTCATTAAGTGATTTTGCACGACGACATCGACGTAGCATCCTAATTTTAAAAATACGCCGGAAGAATATCCTTCTCAGTTGAACTACAAGTTGGAAACTTAAATCTACATCTCCTTGTCAAATTAAGATATACCCGCAGAAATTGATGAAATGTCGGTGAATATAGAGACGTATTGCGTTCGTAACAACTCCAGCAAGAGTGATAGAGAAGATTTTATTTCAAATTTTGCAAAAATGTAAATTTAAATACAAAGTACTTAACAAAATTTCTATGTATCAATTCAACACTCATTTATACGATAAATAGTAGTGGTTGTAGTCGTAATAATAATAGTCGGTTAATAATTGATGCTCTTATTTTCAAATACTCAAAATCAGTGTCTTGTAAAGTCCGGAATGAGTTCTATCGTCCAAACAAAAGGGTTTGTAACTGATCCAAACCCAAAAAATGCACAAACTGTTGGCTAAACTCATTTATCATCCTTACAAAATGATAAGACGATAATTTATTCACCATCAATATATCGAATACAAAAAGATATATAGTACTTACCTTCACATCGAATTCAAAAGGATAATCAGTGCAGGATATTGAAGTGAATATGTCGAATTAAACGAGTTGCTCCTTCATCAGTAATGGACCATTTTTTTTAAGATCACCCTGAAAATAAGATAATAATACGTTTCCTTGTCTGACTGGTCCATTCCGTCTATTAATCCACCATTATTTATTAGGTCGGTGACCCAACAGGCCTCGCAAACTTTGTAAAAATGCGACGGTTCAGACATTACTAATATTTCTCCAGATGGCGACCTCAAATGCATGCATATTAAAATTTACTTCCAAATGGATGAAAACAAGATAAACAATTTTATTGGCTTTCTGGAAAATGTTGATAATGAATTCGCAAGTCTTCTCCACCCGGACGCATAATATCGATAAGCTTTCATTCTGTAGACCGATTGGGCACGCGACAGGAGTCGATTTATAAAACGCCACTTATTTTTTTATTTTTTTTTTTTTTTTTACAATCGACGAGCACGCCCAGGATACTGATCGCGCACAAATGAAAGCCCGTTCGAAAGCAACCAGCTCGTTAGAATTTTATTCGGAGAAAACTCCGGCATTCCCTCACGACGAGCGTATATAAGCGGCAAGTTTTTGTCCTGCTGCTCCCGATGTTAAAAAAGAAAATCCATGGCCGCATTTAATGGCACGGGTGCGTGAACTCGATCTATTATTTTCTCACGTGGTCGTCGTAAATATCGTGCTTTGGCATTTCGTGCATGAAACATCGATTTTTCCACCACTCATGACCAGGATAACGATTGCGCGACAAACGTCTTTTATCTTCCAATCTAGCGGCAAATGAAAACAAAGCAAATGACGAGTAGGGTCGTATGGATAAAAAAGTACAAATGGGTACATCAAGATGCGAGGGATAAAGGCCTTCGATATATCCACTTTAGGAAAAACGCTTTCTATAAAGAGCATAAAAAGATGGCGTTTGTAACTTACGTTTGTGATGGTAAAGGCGAAAGCGACAAGAAAAGTAAGGAACTTCGAAACGAAATAGAGGATTTTATCCTGCAATGCAGATGAACAGTTAGATCGATTCTGAGAAGGAAAGAATTGAAATTAATCTAAACAAGAAAAATTCATCTGGGAATTCGCCGAAAGTATTTGACGAAAGGATTCGTCTAAATAATTAATGGAAATAAGTTCCTCGAAGTATTCGATAAAAAACAGTTCTAATAAAAGAATTTGATAAGGATTTCCGTTCAGTTTTCCACGAACACAATTGTTACAATACATTCAGTGTAATGAAATCATCGAAAACATTCGCTGAATCTAATTCGTCGTCGATTTTTCACGGGGTTCTATTTTTTGCTGTTTTACCATATGAACCGCCCACTTGGTTTGTGATTTGGTCGGTGGTTTGTTCATAATATTTGTTCAGAAATTTGTATGACGTGATTACAGTCCTCAAGTGACCTGATAAAATGATCATTTTTTTTAGCTTCAGGTACGTGATGAAAATGGATTTTAAATTTGTCACATCATGTGGATACAACACGCGGTTTTGCCGATGTGGTAGAGCTACATGATGATGACAGTTTCAAGAATAAGAGACAAAAATAAACCACAATAGTAAACGATCATCGCAAATGAGTGGCAAACTTAAAAAGGGAAAACATAAGGTGTGACGGACAGGAGAATAAGAAAGAGTAGCCGCGGAATCAAAGATTGAGAAAAATTGTGCGTTTATTAATGAAGACGTAGAGACTAATATTACGTGACCGACGATTCTCGAAGGTCTCGATTGCCATAATTCGCGCATCGCATGATACTTCCAACCTCGTCACTTGTCAATTACCCTTTCGTTATCGCCGTTCCTTAAATTACGATAAAAGATCACGGTTTGACCGCTCGGAATCGTCTCGTCGCGCTTGATCTCCACGAGGGTCATGCAGAGTCTTCTGACTTATGCCAGACATCGAGAAAAGAATTATTTTGTCCGAATTTCAATAATAGTTGATCGTCATTCTCGTTTATTTTTTGTCAATAGTACCTTTCGCATGCATTCTATCTTTCACTCCATTTTATTCTTTCTCTCTCTCTCTCTCTCTCTTTCTCTCTCACGGTCACTATATATCCGCGAGTCACTCTTTTTTCGTCGGATTCACTTTCAACCTGAGCCCGATTCCGGGCAATATAATGTTTACGCGCGTGCTTGTAGATTTGTTGTTATTTGTCACGCTTCTTCCCTTCCTTGCTTGTTTTGTGTATACGTTTCATTTTTTTGTGTCATTGTATCCGATCTTTATATATAATATACTTGTATTTATATAGTTTATTTTCCGTTACGGCGCATTATGTATCTATCTATATATATCTACAAGGCAGTCGCCAAACACTGTGACTGACTGTGCGAAATTTCTGTGTGAAAATTCTCGATCCCCACCTTTGACGATAATCAAAGTCTGATGAGGTCAATTCGCGTACACACTTATCGTCCTGCTAGGACGCACATTGATTCTGCGATCCATATGAAATTACCTCTAATATACCCGAAGGAGAAGTTTTAGGCCATCCTCCGGTTCGTTTAACTCCCAACGTGTCCGCAATGCGTACTGTGCGCACACGGAGAAAAGTGCAATTACTCCCTCCGATCCGGGTCAATAATGGTCGTCGATGTCTTTGGCAGTTCTTTTAGGATACGTTCAACTTTCTTACGCACGAGATACGATGGACGTTCCTATTTATACACGATAAAATGATGTGCACGCTCTGTGCTCGATCGGTACAAGGTTTCATTTTCCTACTGGACAGTATAATCTCTAAGTTTCCAAAATCTTGGAAAATACGACAATTTATTTTTCTCCGTGCTAGCACTCGACTGTCCGTGCGACTGTATGTTTAAGCATATTGCGTTGAGAGTATGTGTGTTTGTTGAGCGTGTGTGGTGTTTTGGATGGATGTTTACGTGTTTACGTGTCCGTATGTGATGTGCGTATCCGTCTCCTAGACTCGGTATCTTTGGTGGGCATTCGCTTGTCATTGGTGTATCTCGTGGCAGTAGCTCGGCATCCTTGTACATTGATTAATGATGCACGGAGACAGCAAGAGATGTGGACCAATTTCAATGGTTTCCCCTTCAGTATTTTTTATTATTACTATCACCACCATTTTTAAATTGATCTAAAAGTTTTCATAAATAATAAACTATAATTTACACTAAATTCTACTTGACAAACTTTTTACCTAAAATTCTAAAAGTATTAAATTGATGATTCTGTGACATCAACATTAGACTATACCAGGATTAGTTCAATTTTTCATTCGAATATTAAATTCAGAGCATAAATGACTTTATCCGCTCTGTTAGCATTAAAGTAACTTTTAACTACTAAAAAGAAGGTGGCGTTTTTGATAAAGACCGGAAACCAGTGAGATTGAACCCATACCCAAAATGCACAGTGAAAATGGCAGGCCTTCTTTGAAATTCGAATCCACCCGCAGTGCAGTCCGCAATCAGTCGAACTCCTCGTAGTTCACGTGAAATTCAAACGATTACAAAGTTTTACACGAATGGTATCAGTGAATCTCACTTTCCGATGATCACGTAACATCAAGATTTCTAGCGAAGTGAGGCATGGAAACCGAATTGGATGACTACGAGACGTGGCGCACAGCTTTCACGTTGCCAGAAATGTTGAAGTATTGGCCTATCTGGATTTCTAAGATGCAATACGTATCGACATGCGAAATCCAATAAAGTTCGTACTCGACTTACTGCGGTGCACTGCGGTGTACTGAATGCACTGTCGCATAAACTAACGTGAAGTATCTGCACCAGGAAAAGTCTCCTGCTCAGGTAGGTTATTATTATATGTGGTCCGATCCTATTAACGTTGATTTTGTTAAGAGACTTTTCTATAGCCGCGGATATGTTCACTATTACAAAGGTCCGCGCACAATATTGAGGGACTATTTTCCACGAGCGATCATCTATGTTAATGATTATAATGACTACATTACATCGAATAGCACCGCATTGAAATAAGTCTGAACGGTTCTTTGGTTAATCTGCAGAAATGATGTAAGAAGTGCCGCCATTTTAACTACATATTTTCTCCGAGCGTACATGTCGATCGTTCCTTCGTTTCTCGATTCACGATCTTAATAAATCGTCTTAACTTATACATAGTGTACTTGATACTTATGCATATGCCATGGCCGCGATATCGTTAGCTATTGCTGCGACCGTACTGTCGAACTCGGCGCTCTTAAATTCGATTAACACGTGGAAAGTGATGCGTCTTTCGACGAAGTTAGACTATGTACACACGATGCTCGTTCGCGAGAGCGGTCGCAACTGCCAGGTGAGGTTTCGCGAGTAAAGAAAATTCGCGCATATTCCATCATTTACTGATGCAATGACCAAACCGAACTTGTTCGCATTCGGCTCCAATCCCCATGCTTGCGCCTCCGTGAAAATGTAAGCTAAATGCACTCGAGAAGCCGACAACGAAAACGGCTGAAACGAATCTCGAGACTTGAACAATGGGAATGAGAACGAAGGAACGAGGCGCGACAACGGTACATAACTTCGTCGTGACTGAGCGATCCTAGCGACGATCATTTTTCAGTCCCGCAACGCACAATTTCTTAATTAGCACTTAAGAGTCTGCAAAATCGCTGTCGCAAGTGCAGGTAACGTGGCCCCGTGGCTTCGCTCTGAAAGACCATTTTAGACTACATCCTTTGGTTGCTCGCCGACGACTCAACGGTGTTTTCGAACGGTCGATGTCGCCCGTGCAAGCCGCACTCACGCCATCCCGTAACGCGTTTCGAGCGGGATATGGTTCATGAGTCAAAATTCGATTCTTGGTGATTAACGTAGGATCCTTGGCGATTACGTCATCGACTTTTTAGATTTGGATTTCCCGATGCTTCCATCATGGTCGTGCTCGGCGCACATCGGACTCGGCGGGCCGCTGCCAATCCTTGCGCCTTTCTTGAAGATCTCGCTGCTTACAAAACGCGGATACGAATCCCTATGCATAAGCGTGTAGATCTGGAGCTGAGCTTCGTCGAACGAATGCGGAGACGGATTTGTCATGTTCATGTTGACGATCTCGCGCACTCGCGAGTCCAGGCTGACCTATGGAAATACATGTATTGTTAGTTTCTTACAGTTTTCATATGGAATAAATGTAAAGTAAATATATTTTAGCGTTGTCTCATTAAGCGCAATATATGAGAATTTTAATGCCAAATTAATTATAAGTTACATTCAAATACGTGACGTCTCTGAGGAGCGCATTCATGCTTAGACCCAAATAGCACAAGTATCAATATTGGACGTCCATTGTGTGTCCCTGGCGAGGACGTCCATCGGAAGCCCATTGTGTACGTATATAATGAATGTGCAGTGTATGTAGAATACGCGTGAACACAAATAAGTTTTCTAATTTATAAAAATTGAACGCACATTGATCGTCTAATGTACGTGTGATTCTGGACGACCATCATTCGTAGGCACCTGGACATCCAATGTACGTCAATTTTCGTCCATGATGGTGTAATGCACAAAAAATTAACAAATCATGGACGTGCAGTTCTTATTGGACTAAGGAGAGAAGCTCGTTGCATTATGGAGGTTAGAATATCTAAATTCCCAAAAGGAATCTGATCAATTCACTCTACGTTTAGTGTCATTTAGTTATTTCTGCAAATGGTAGACCCTCTGCAAAATGCGAATCAGATGTTGTACATATGTTTGGAAGATCTCAGAGATGAACTTTAAATTTTGTTACTGGCTTCATCAGGACTACTATCGGCGTCACCGCTGACCCTGATGAAGCAAACTGCAACTATTACAAATGGCGGACCTCGCTGAATGTTAGCTGCAGATCACCGAAATAAATCAGAAGTAAATCACTCTAAACGCAAAGTGAGTCTGTGTGTAAGTAAACCTCAAAGGCTTATCAAGTCTAATAGATTCATCTTATATCAAATCCCCAAATTCAGTTGTACCAATACATTCTGAGCTCTTCTAATGAGGTCGAACTTCTGATCTATTAATGGCTAATGAAATTCGTTGATCTTCTTATTGTCTGACCCGCCCACATTTCATCAGATTAGATGTCGACTGAAGAGGATTAGATAAGATCGAGTCATTTGTTTCCAGATTGGGGGGCATAAAAAGTGTCAGTAATAATACAAATTTATATGGATCTCTTTTGGAAATATGTCCAACTATTTTTGTATTATTAGATTATTGTAAATAATGATGAATTAATTCTCAATTCTGTGCAAAATAAATGCAAACACAACATGTTTCGACTAGTATTTGATTGTCCGTTCAGTAATATACGTTTTATATACGCCAAGTCCTGACAAGATCAATATTCGGAAGATCCAGTGAACGATAGCAATTATTTGATTTTTGCAATGTTATCAGTCAAGTAGTCCTTGAATAAAAAAAAAAACTTTGCTTGAACTATAAGAATCGAAATTTAACGAGTGAAAGTACGTCCCAAAACAAAGAGTAGAGCTATATCGTTGTTTCGCAGCAGTGCTTTTCCAATAGAATCTATATATATATATAAGCAAAACAAAAAGAAAAATAATGATAAAATCCGCACTTCCTCAATGCAATCTATAACGTACTCGTAAGCCATTTTTCACTCGGTAAAACGAGATATTCGATATTTTTAACATTCTTTTGCATTCGATTATAAACTTACGGTCGCATATATAAGAAAATGAATTATTTGACTGTAATCAGTTGTAAAAGTGCATGATTTCATCAACTATATTTTTCATCCTATCGCCAATAATTTCGTCCTATTCACGAAAAGTCTACCATATACTCTACATCAGCTAAAATCGACGACCGAGTTTAATCAGCTATGAATTTAGAAAATATGCATGACCTCCACGCAGAATGTATTTACGGCCCCTGCAAGAATGCAACTCTTCTGACAGAGTACTCCTGGAATTGAGAGCTGTTAGGAGCTCGCTAATTTAGTACGAATGATGAATTCAACTAAATAAATAATTTCATTGTCATCGTATTTTGTCTGTAGTATAGTTGCAGATGTGACAAGACGTTTGTTAAAGTATACGTACACATTTTACAAGGCATAAGAAGTACAATCGAAAAGCGATTATGTCTAGGGTTTGCCATGATCGTCATCTTATATAATAATAGAAGTTGCGACAATATCAACTACTTCATGGAAAAGTGAAGAAACCTGAATAAACGAGTGGTATATTTTCTTTGTTTAATGGAGGCCGATGGAAGCGAAATGGTTAACTAAACATTAAGAATGTTTCACGTTCAAGTATTCTAAATTAACCAAGTGCTTTCGTTGAGCAATTCTGCATGTAATTTTTTTCGATTCGATCCAATAAAGTGTCAAAATTTAATTTGACTAAAAACAATACAAATTGTGGAATAAACATTTTACGTCGAATTCTTGTCAAGATTGATCGAGATGGAATCTTGGATGCGAATAAGCCACACTTTTTTTTGTAGAATTTGGGTCAGTGAATTTTAATCATGTAAATTCTCTAACACATGGAATTAAAAAAAAAAAAACATTCAGGCCAAAAAATGGAACATAAAATCGTCTTATTTGTATGCATCAGCGTTGAGTCATTTTAAAAACGATTTATAGAAGAATTTAAAGTTGTGCGAAATCTTGCACACTTCATATAAAATAATCTGTATATAAATTAATACAGGCATGTATATTTCGAATGTATTGCAAAATGAAAAATGTAAATGATTATATATTCCTAAAGAAGAAATGTTTCTCACAGCAAAATTTCTATTTCGCAGAAAATGAAAAATTTCTACATGGAATTACATATGGAATGTTGTGACAAGTCATTTGTAGTCGAATTATCAAGTATTAAAAGTTTGTATTAAAAAACACGAAGTAGATAAATAAATGATGTAAAATTTAAAAAGTAATTCAAGCAATTCTTTGCATCTTCATACTCGCAGGTCAAACACCAACTTTTAGAAATATTAACGAAAATGCTCTGAATTTTTTTGAAATATCACTTTACGGGTATAAATACATCATCACACAAAACAATTTTAACGAGGAAAGTTAGCGGAGGTTTCTATACCAATTTCGCGAAACTCATATACGGTATGGGGCTAGATGCAATAAAGTGGGGAAAAAGTTCAGCGTATGACTTTTTGCTCGTTTGATTTAATAATGCAACTATAGCGATTGCAAATAATAAAAAGAAGTTATAGAATAATATAGAACAAATAAAAATCGCTTTTTATATAATTGATAAATGGTAGAACTGAACTTTACATAAAAATAATAATTGGAGAAGATTATTATTTCTAAGATTGTTTGTTTTTTCACAAAGTTTGTTAATGAATTATTTGTGCCTAATTAAACATCGAAAATATCACTTGAAAATAATAAAATTTTAATTTAAATTTATTTTACTAAAAAGTCTCACCAGTCGGAAGCGGCACATTTTTACTCGAAGTGGAATAAAATCTATCATATCGAATACATAACAAAAATGCAAGATACGTAATGAAGTACGTATAAATGCGTAATACGTATAAAATAACAAACAAAAGATAGAAAAACGTGAAAATAAATCATAAGAAAGTCAATAATAAAAAATATAAAGAAAAGCGGACTTTATTCATTTCTCCTGTAGTGTACATTGAGAATTCAATTATCGCTTTGTTTGTTATATATACTTGCAAAAACAAATATACGAGACAGAATATTCTTTCTTATTTAATATATCTTAAAAGGAATAATAAGAATAGGAGAATGCATCACAGAAACTTTTTGTTCGTACTGTGGAAACTCGAGAAATAGTGTTGGTTGAAATACGGGACATGGAAGTCAATTACTTATAGAGATGCTCTGTTTTATGAAAATCGTAACTTTTTTTACGTCTTATACGCTAATATAGATAACGTATCATCTCTATACGTTTACCGAGTGAATTAATAAGACGTTTGCAAATGCAATTTAAATTATTTAACGCAAAATAGAGTCGATTAATATTGATTTCCAGTCGATACTAAATTATTAATGAAATCAACGATTCCACTTCGTGTTTTATCGAGTTACATTTGATATTTTAACGAAAGTACTCGAAATATTGATTTATTTCTTCAAGCGTGCAATACCAACGAGAGCGTCGCTTCCGTTCTTCAAAAATCAGGGCATGACCTATATAAATCCATACCACCCCTAAAACCACGTGGATTTAGGGCGTAAAAATACCCTTTCAAAGCTTTTTATTTTGATGAATAAAACTGATTTTAAGTGTACGCGAATATCCTGAATTGTTTATTCTTATATCTTCAAGATTCATTGTCTCGATAGCTAGAGCCCTATTGAGATAAGTTAATGCTTTACTTATAGAGATTCAATTTATTAAAGTAAATCCGAATTAAATATACCGTGCGAATCATTGTGAGGCTTCAAAGTAATTATCAAGGACAAAGACAACGAATTTTGGTTGAAAACCGAAAATTATTAAAATATATAAAACCCGTAAAAACAAACAACATGGCGAAATGAATAAATAAATGAATATAAATATATAAGAAAGTGGACAACTTGTAAAATGTTATAATAAAATTAATTTTTTACTCGATTATAATCATAAACGATAAATGTTTCAAAAATACTCAACGTAATCGTTTTGACGATACGACATTCATTCATATTACATGAACTGCATGAGCATATGTGTACATAAGTACATGTATTATGGAGATATTTCTGTTGCATGCAGGATATAAGCATTATTTGATTCGAATCGTACAACCATCCTTTTACATATTATATGCAACGTGTAAACGTCTACATTTGTAAGATATATTTCCATAGTATGCACGTTATTAATTATGTAGTAGATGAGAAATCAATAACGATTTGCACTTGTCTTTTACTCAACGAGAAAACTGAATAATTTGTTGTCTGTTTGTCAAATGTATACAATATCAACCATTGAAACTTTCGATGCTTAGTTACCTAACAATGTTTGGTATAATAAGTTTGCACTAATTTAGTCTCAATTCGGACTAGAAATTTAATTTTAGTAATAATGACATGTATCAGTAAATATATACATATGCAAATATTTAAAAGTACTCATATACGTCTTTTTTGCCATAATGGAGTTTAAAAATATTTAGGAATAGAAGAGCACAAATAATGAATCTAAAGGAGCGATGTCAAATCATTTGATGAATAATCAAATGGAAATACAAAAAATCAATATGAACCTAAATAATTAATAAATAAATATGAGGTTAGTAGTATTGATGACATATATATGATGAACGTCGAATTCTTATGTTTAAACGAAATTATGATAGCTTACTAGTAGTTATCAAACAAAGGGATAGCTACTCGTCATAAGCCGGACAGATACAAGTGGACGGAATATGCACCAAGATGGTGATTTTTTAAAAATAATAGAATGCGTCACAACCAGATAATTTCTAGGATTTAAAAAAATGAAGGGTCATAAGAGGGTAAATCACGAAGAAAATTGTAATGTGTCAAATGTTGTCATAGCTGGTAACAGTTCACAGATAAGGTTTGACTAAGCGAATATCTACGATTCAATCTGAAGATACACTTGATTAATGTGCGGAATACTACACATACAACAAAGGGTCAGTATGATGAATCTCCGAGTATTATATATCGGAATAATCCGGTGACAAGTTACTTTTATACATTAGATAAAGGACATTTAATCATTTGATTTACCTTAGGAGAATAGAATACGTATGTTGTCTAAGATTTTTTTTCGTGTCGAAAACATGCGCGTGTCAACATGATTACACTGAGAAGTGTGTACAGTTAAAATTGACATATTAGCTGGATACAAAAAGTTAAGTCACTATTTTATATATCGTAAGGGAGGGTCGTCATGTTTGAACAGTCGTCTAGGTAGGACCATCACATTTATTCTGCTTTATCATACTGTCGTCATCTATCTTTGCATGTAAATACTTGCTAACAATGGCAGCAAAATTTTCACGTAACTTATAGTAAAGTGCTCGTGCAGTATAAACGTGTCATTTTACTGATTGCTAGAATGTGAATAGAAAACTAATTTATATATTTCAAAAAAAAAAAAAAAAAGAATGAATTAAACAAAAATGGAAGAGGCGAACAACAAAGTAAACTGTATAAATTTCTCCGTTAAAATTTATTTTAACATTTGAAGCGTTATTTGATGTTTGTATCATGCGTTCGTTGTCTGCGTGTTATGACGCCAAACGACGCAAAAGTGATGGTTGGGCCATTGTGAGTAATTCTTTTTGTTCAATTTTGATTTTTTTTTATGGTTCCATATTAAACACAATTTCATCTAAAAATTGATAGAGAGGGCTTTCTTCTTCAGTTTCAGGTTTCTTTTCCTCATCTTCAAGTATACTTCAACTTTTTTCTATCATTTACGAGTTATTTCTAATCATTTTATAATGATCCTACCATGACAACCTGATCCGACTAAGACTATCTTTCTTTAAATGCAAAAAGCACAAGTATGTCCATTAGTCGATCCATTGCATATCCAGACCGGACTGTCAGTACGTCCATTTGAGAAGGTCCAATGTACGTCCGTTGTGCACGTATAATGGATGTATAATATAGAGGTGACGTAGAAGTCCAATGGACGTAAGGGTTTCTTTTTCTAATGGTCAAAAATGGAACGCGCGTTGATCGTCCAATGCACATTTGAGTGTGGATGTACATTGTCCGTGAATGATTGGACATCCAATGTACGTACAATTTTTCAACCATGGACTAATGGACGACATTTGAACTAATCATGTATGTCCAATCCAGTGCTAATTGGGAACACATTTAGAGCAATGTTTATTTTCCACGAGAAATTGAAGACGATGACTCCCTTCGAAAAAGATACACCCATTTTGAAACTTGATTTCCATAGTACACGTATATTGGACCATCAGTTTACGTCCAATTGTTGTCATTTAGTCTGTACCTAGCCCGTAGGTACAGACTACTAGAATGGATGTCCAATGGATGTACTTGTGCTATTTGGATTATATCCTTATATGTGCAAAAGGACTGAAGGTAAGCAGTGATATATAAAAGACGGATAATTTGGGATGAATCGGTCAAACGCTAAGGTCTTGGAGGAAATAATGTGGAAGTTCGTAGGATCTGTCTGTGTCCCTATCAGAATATCAAATTGGATTTGGATACACTAACGATAAATCTACATTAAATTAATACAACTGAGGGGAACACGACAAACGACCCAAGTATCCAAACAATCGTAAGACAAGTGTTTTTTTTTTAGTCACACGATAAAAGGAGACCTTCGGCCGTTTGTCCTAGATCCCTGTTGGAGACTTACTTCTTTCGGCGACAGTATCGATATGTAGTCATTGTAGATGTGCCGGGCCTTCTCCTCGATGATCTCCGGATTGCTCTCCCTCTTGAGCTGTTCGCAGGCAAGCCAGAATGCGATGTTCTCCTCGCTGTACTCTTTCACGAGAAACTCCCGGAAGAGCTTCCTACCCGCTGGATTCCGTATGAGCCTGTCGAAGGACGAGCCCCAGGCCCGTATCTCCTCCAGGCTGATGTCGTTGATGTCGCCCTCTCGGTCGAGTCCGTTTCCCGCACCCGCACCCTGATGATCGCCGCCGCCCCTACCGTCGCCGATGCTGACGCCATGTTCACCACCGCTGCCCTTTTTCTTGCCCTGGTCTCCGGCACCACCAGCTCCGGACGAGTTCCCACCACCGACTGCTGCCAAACTAACCGGAGAAGAAACCAGTTTCGTATTCAGACCTTGACTGAGAGACATTTTTCTTCTTTTTATTCCCAACCGCTTCTTCCTGCACTATAAAATCCGCGCTCCCGCCATCGCTAAAGTCCGTATGGGATATTAACGTACGTCTTTCTTAAATCTGTTTCTTTCGACTACTTAATGTTCTGTATATATTGCGAGTTTGCGAAAAGTATGCGACACGCAGTAGTTCGAATGATTATTTCAACCAGACGCTGCCAATTAAAAGCATGCCTAACTTTTGGATGTGTTTTAAAATAGCCGAGACTTAATGTCTAATTGCGATATAAATGGATAGATCTAGAAAATTTCCATGATTTGAGCAGTTGTATTCGTTGTATTTCATTCATTTTATCGCATATTCACGAGAAATACTTTTAATCAATATTTACCCCAGAGTTTCATATTTTCCTTTCGATTAGCAGAAGTGAACTGTTTCTGCCAAGACTCATACATTAGTTTAGAAAGTTGTAAAATAACAAAGATATAAACATAATAAAAGCTTTATAAATTTTAAATCACGCGGTTTAGTGTTAATGTTACGTTTATTGTAATACTTTAACAAATATTCATGACGATGCATGTAGAATAACTTCTTGATCGCTTTTAATTATTGAACGATACTCTGATTTTAGCTTGGACGATCCGGTTGACAACAAAATGCATTAAGTTTACATTTCGATCGTATTATTGAAAGTTCATTCTTTATGTTTATGCTTACTGAATTATTATACTGAATAATATAAATCAAAATATAAGTTAATTATTAATCAGGTGAAATACATTTCGACGTATAATTGAATTATACATGAAAATTCTAAAATACTGAAAATGTGACCGATATTTACAAATAATTATCTGTAAACCTTATTTTGTAAACGCATGAAACGTATTTTGTAAACTTGTTACGTAAAATGACTACATAAAAATGAAATCTTCATAATGTTATTAACACAAATTAAGTCATGTCGATTCAAAGAAAAAAAAATCTCTTTTGATAAGAAACCCCTTTAATTTAAGTACCGCCTCCTTGATTTGTATTTTTTTCATTCCTCTATTCCAACCGAAAAAGGCAAAGCTATTGTTTTATCTTTCTCAAACTGCTAGTGATGGCGATTGGGAGAAATGTACAAATAGGGGTAGGGGGGCATATTGTATGAACTTTTTAACCCCAATAAAAGTGATATTTTTACATTGTTCTGAAGTGCCAAATGTAAATCTACTTTTTGATTGCAAACGTAGCAATTAATTATTATTATTATTATTATTATTATTATTATTGTTATTATCATTATTGTTATTTATATATAATGCTCTTTTTAATTATAATTAAATTTATTGTTCCTGAATTGTTCTTGCTCTGATGATTGTAAAACAATTAATTATAATAATATTATTCATTTTACATTAGTTGGTTAAGCAAATTGATATTACTTATACTTGAAAAAAATTAAAATTTTAATAATATTCGAAAAGTTATAAATTTATATGTGCTAATACATTTACAAATATACATTATTTACAAATGACGATAAATCTTTGACGCCGAAATGCGTAAAATTCGCGAATGGAATTTAACATGTTGGTATTTGCAAAATAAATATGTATAAAAATAGAAACGACCTTATCCGACTATTTTTAGAGTCGCTATTTCGATTAGCGCAGCCGAAATTGTACATTATTTTTTTTTCAAAATATAAAATAAAAAACGATTTTTTCACTATGATAACGCTTTCTAGGCATCTTACAATCTATCAGAAACATGTTCCCGATAGTTTTATTTCAAAACTATATGCTTTTACATATTTTCATTTTTACTAATTTCGTTTTTTAAACGGGGCCTGATGAACGTCAATAATTATTCGAAACCGCGAATTTCCTTAATTTTTACAATTTGCGAATGTACGTATATAGTTAAATCGTATGAAATAAATTACTAAACGTTAACGGTCACTTATTTTGACTTTTGGAAACAACACGCATTATTTTCGAATATCAAAATGGCGCCTCCCCTATACAAAAATAGAAGTATGTTACATTTCGTGTTTTATCATGGGCGAATTGAGAGGTGCGTATAACCTGCTAATTGATGTTTTCTATATTATTCTCGACATCATTTCATATGAATGCAACGTAAATATTTCAAAATTGAAAAATGGCTGGTCTAATATGGCGGACGTACAATATGCAAAAATGCAAATATAATCTCTGATTTCGAATTTTGAAGTAAAACTATCGGGAACGCGTTTCTGGTAGGTAACAAGATGCCTAGCAAGCGTTTTTATAGTGAATCTTAAAAAAAAAAAAAGACTAGTTTAAAATGACGTGGCGGTGAATTCCGTATGCAAATTCTGCACATTTCGACCTTAAAATTTTAAAATGTACGTTCCTATTTCATGTGTTATAACGAGCATATAACGTTTTGTAGAATGAAAAGTATATATAACAATGCAATTGTATATATATATATATATAACTGAACTATGTCCTATATATATATATATATATATATATATATATAGTTCAGTTCTACTCGCTATTCTGCACCCTAAAGGTTCAACGAGCAAGGTTTATCATTATCCCCTCACAAAACAACATATAAAAATCTAATACACACTTTCACACCATCTATCACAACAGATTACGGCGGTTTAGCCGTAGCAATGATATCGGATAGACAACACAAATTCGAATCTTCCACAGCCATGTTTATTTTTCGAATTAATATTTTCAATACAAATTCGGAAAAACATTACTCAACGGGGATAAGAACTCTTGACTTCGTTCACTTTAAGAATATATACATATATATGTGTGTGTATGTGTGTGTTATAAGCTCTGTTTTTGGTTCAGTTTATCAAAACAGGCGTGATGACTTAGTGCACTGGCAAGTGGAATTGATCAAATTAATGTTTGAATATTTACATGTTTATCTCGTTCAAGTTTTTATCCTCTGAATGTCTCGTGGCAATTTCATGCGCTAGAATTAGGTCATTCTCTCATTTCAAGTGAATCATTATTTACATTGGTACTTTTATGTGATTAAACGCGCTTCAATAAGAAAAGAAATAAACTTTTCACTTTTCTTAATGAAATGATTGAATTTCTTTGAAAAATAAAAATAAACAGAATTACGTATTATAGAAAAATACAGTTTTTTTTTTTATAATATTAATTTGAATTTAACATATATGTTATTAGGATTAATTAATTTTTGAATTATTTAATAAAAATAAAGTTGACGTGACTCCAAAAAGTATGCCGTTTCATTATGTTGTATAATTATTTGTTTTATCGCACGAATGAAAGTTTACATCCAGTTCATCAGAGAATTCAATTACATTTAAGCGAGGAGGTCATTCTGTCTTATGAAAAATATTTAACTGTTTTTTTTTTCCATTTTTAAGGGAAGAAAGATACATTTCCTCTGAAGCGAAAGAAAATCTCTTTTTGAGGACTGGTTTGTACTTTAAATGCTTTGAAATAAAAATCAGACCTTATCTGATAAGAAATAGTGTTTACATTACGTAATAATTTTGTTTTATTCTCTACATACCTATTATAAGATTTTAAGAGTAGGCTTGATTTTACTTCCAAGAAAATTTATTTACATTAAAATCAATATTTACTAAATTTGCGGGAAATTTATTACGATTTATAACTTGTTGCTAATTTACGATTCTTTCTAAATAAAGCTTCATTACACCCTATATCATTAAATAATAGGTGTAAATCTGTAATTGTTATTAAAAATTATCAAAATCCAACACGACCAAAAAAAAAAAATCTCATTGACAATTGACAAATTAATTGTAAATCACACACCAACGCGAAATCCAATAAGATATTTGCTCGCGCTCTCATTATCGAGACACATCCAAAGGTTTTATGCTTTCAGCGGCAGTAAAATATCGCATAAAATTTGCGGCGTACACTTTTCACAAACGCACAAGTGCGAAATAAGAACAAACATACCTCCTCGGTAGCCGCCTACGACGGCGAGTGCTCGCGAAAACAAAGTTGTTAATTGAAATTGCGGAAGCAGCCGAGTGCTCACGATCCGATTAACCGCATTAGAACGGGGTCGGAATTTAACGCGAATGTCTATAACGGCGAGAGATTAAGGAATAGGGCGCGTGTCGTGGTCGACAATCGCGTTCTGAGTCACCCTATAGGTCACCCGTGGTTGATGCGAGTTTTCGACTCTCTCGTTGGTAACTGACCGCGAGCCCGTGCTTCGTGTGCTTTTGCCTTCCGTTTCTGTACCGTTACTGCTCCGTTGTGGGGCACACAGACCGTCGAGAGTGAGAATGTTTCAGAGACAGAGACAGAGACAGAGAGAGAGAGAGTGAGGAAGAGTGAAACGGAAGAAGGAAGACGGAGAGAGTGATGGAGAGGAAGAATGACAACTGGAGAGACAAGCAGAGGTGCGATACGGAGAGCGACAGTGAGAGAGATAAAAAACAGCGAAGGAGCGAAAGGGATAGACAGAGTGTGAGAGAGAGAGAGAGAGAGAGAAACAAAAAGAGAAAAGTGTACGAGAACAAACGAGGAAGAGAGAAGTGGAAGAAATAAAAGAAATCTATGCAAAAAGATTTTAAATTCTGAACCTAAACCGTCAAATTCATCTCTTATATGAAAGAATGTAAAAAAATATGATTTTTCCTTTTGCAGAGTTTTCTTTAAGTTTAATATTTGTTAATAATTGGAGTTATACCGAGCACTGCTTTAATATAAGTAATGTCTTATTACAGAATAGTATTTACTCTTTGAAATTGGATTGTACAGAATATATAATCATGAAATAGTACTTTATGCACCAAGGGCGTGAAACGGTAATTTTACGCCCGTGTTGCATGCAATATTTTTCGATCCAGGTGGCATAAAATGTCCATTATACAAAATGAAACAAATATTACGTTTTATTCGTCAAATTTTGCGTTTTTTAATTTTCAGACTATTTTTATTTCACGCCCCCAGGAAAAAATATTTCTTTACCGACATTTATAATATTTATAAAGAATAATTGCAGTTAAAATTAAAAAAAAAAATGACTGATATAATATGCGAGAGTATATTTTCCATTCGGCAAATAACAGATTATTCAACAAGGTTGATGTATCAGTAGCTCTAATGAAACCTGCTATAATTTGTACCATATAGATGAATGAAGTTGTGATAGTTTCGTTGTGATCGAACAAAATTTGCTCATCCCTTATTTTCACGAAGAGTCATTATTTTCATAAAAAAATATCACAATAAGGTCATTCATTCTTGTAAAGTGAAGTGTTCGCTTTACACTAACCGAATTTTGAGTTTATTAGAAGATTTTGGTTATAACTGAAGGTAGCCATCGTGTATAATTGTTTAAAAAGCTCAAGCGGTTCATTCACCAACAATGACCTGATATCTGTTTCGATCAATATAATACCGACATTGCAAAGCAAAAGTGTAACTCATTAATTTCCACGACGCTATTTAAAGGAATTCTAAAGTACTCGATCGATAAGGTAGTAATCTATGTGAAAAAAATGGTAATTGAAAATGATTGAAAAATTGTTTTTTTTTTTTTTTACTTTGGATTCTGGTGATGTAATTCTAAACAACACATACGACATCTACACGCATACCACTAAAATCGATAAAAACTTAAAATAATAGAGGTTCCATTTTTAAATTCGTTTTTTTCGAGGTTAGTCACTACCTTTGTCGAATCGGCACTTTAGGTTGTTCCTGAATCAAATGTTGGCAGTCTTTCATGTAATTAGTTTGTATACAAAGTTTCGAATCAATTTTTGTTTGAAAATTTTAACTAAAAGATGGTGGATCGTTCTGCCCTGGTAGAAATTCTATCCAGTTTTATTGGATACAGTTCATTTTCTGGCTAAGTTAAGTGGTTTAAAACTGTGTACAGCAAAAATGCCCACAAACTAGACAATAACTAGACACAAATAAGCAAACTAGTTTTTTGTT
>JAPYZR010000653.1:0-43060 GCA_030522945.1 Trichopria nigra | reverse complement strand
TTTGGGTCACTGATTACGAATATGATAATAGAAATTGGCGGTCGGCCATATTTTAGCCGCTATCTTGAAAAAACACCGAAAAAACGTGATGTTTTTCACTTTTTTGCAGATATTTTGATAAATACTGATCTGACGAAAAAATGTTTCAAACAAAAAATGTAGAGCATGAAATTGTCCACAAAAAAGGTCCTGTGCATTTTTTTTCGTAATCACAAACGAAAGTCCGCAAACGAGCGACGAAAGTGCGCCCATAATTGCTTTCTTCAAGGTATACGATTCGAAAAACGCAGATCATAAAATTGCAGATATTTTCTTTTTCGTTATATTATTGTTCAGGTTTCATTTGCCAACTCATGTCAAGTCGATATATCTCGATTGCGTATCAAGCCCATAGATTAATGAGATCAATATAGTAAAAAAGCGAGTTCCACGCAGTTCCCGCGCGTTCGTTTATTATTTTTATGTTAAAAAATATCTGTGAATTCACTAATTGCCAATTAATGTAGATTTCGACGTGTTTTATGAATACGAGTTCTGAATTCGTTATCGAATTCGATCGATATCTGCAGCTTGGCATTTGGAAACTAAAACTCTTGATGGTACGTTCCTACTATTTCCTACTAAAATGAATAACTTTTAGGAAGATTCATTATTGTTACCCAGCTGGCCATTTTCAGCTAATCGAAAAGTTCAAACGAGCAAACGCGACGATCATTCCGTGTACACTTTGTCATTCCGTTTGCAATATTTTTCCGCCCCCGTCATTAAGACACCACTGGTGTTGGCAGCCCCGTTGACTTATATAATAAGCGAACTTCCTTTCCAACTATACAAGAGAACGGCTTCTTTCGCATCTCTCCATGCTCAAAGTTCGCGCACAAAAGTATCGGCAGGATGGCTGCAGATCATTCTGGCGTATAAATTATATAGCATAATGAACTTCTTCATTAACCAAGTAGAACTGCGACCCGGGAGCATCGCAAAAAGGAATTACAGCTACTTAAGGCCATCTCCTTTGTAAATACGAAAAAGGAACGGAAGCCCGTAATGCCATTACGATAGTGAGTGTTAAGAAAATCGAGGTTCCCACGTTATCGAAATGTGAAAGCAAATGACATAATTTGTTTCCTTGACTATAATGATGTTGGATTTTCCCTCATAATTCGATGGAACCAATTACAACCGAAAGCTGTACGCTCCAAAACGTCTGACCTTCTACCATTGGTCAGCGAATCTCTCTACTTTTAGACATGATTTAATAACGTCTCGACTTAAAAACGATTGATTTCAGAAAAATTCTACAGTCGTAAACTGTAAAAGAACTTTTTGCTTGGTGTAGTGTCAATTATTGTAAAGTACGAGAAAGGGGGCTTCTAAGCTAAACTTATTTAATTAAACATATAAAGTTGAAAAGTACAGTTTTTTAAAACTAACTTTTTTTGCATCTTCTCGAATCTGACACAGTAATTAAACAAGAAGAAAGTTATAGACTACTAATAGATATGTAATACATATTTTTTTACCTTGTTACTGGACGCATCAGAATACTGAGTGTTTACTTCTGTTTAAGGAAGTTGTTCAAAAAGCATCATGGCGATTTCTTAATTAAAGAATTTGCCCAAAATCAGGCCGATTTTAATGTACACTGGACTTGTGCCGTTATTTTTGTTATAATTTGTCAACCATCGAGTTTGTTTCTCTACTGCGAAAAACTTTTTATCAATTAGTCCCTTCTGTACTGACTTTACTTCCAAGTTGATGTTTATGTACTATTATAAGAAAATAAAAAATAAAACTGAATTATGCAAATAAAGATCCGAGAACTTTCCTTAATAAATATTTTACCCAAATTCAGAAAAGCTCGTTTATTAACGCAATTCGCCAGTTTCTTAAACTTGGCTGCAAAATTGAATCTGCAACACGAAGCTTCCACAGTTTCTGGTGGCGCATCGCCGCAGTGGGGTAGGTCGCGGAAACCCGACGTAGTACAGATGCACACAGATAAACGTCGTACATCTCGAAAATGCAGGCATTATACGAGATTCTATTCTAATCACGTCTTAGATACGAATTCATCTATGCAGACCTCTGATTTCGAATTTTGGCATTACAATAACCACGAACTTGAAAGAAGAGCAATCTTTTATCAATCATGCAAATTTAATTGGAAAGTATTTAGGTCGTTACGAAAATATTCCACGCCACCGTATTTATTCAAGTGGAATATATTACAATATTTTGTTAAATTTTCTTGTAGAATATCTTGGCCATATTATTAAACAATCTTTGAAAATATACAATATTTATTATGTGTTCTCATTCAGTAATTATTACCAAATTGTAGGTCTGTCCGAGTAAAAATTCATTTTTTAAATGAAACAGGTTGCCCGATAAAAGTGAAAAAGATTCGATTTACTCTAACAATATCGTAATTAAGTTGAGATGAGAAAAAGTTCAATAATAAATATATTCTTTGAATATATCCCTGAATCAATATAGTCACGATAATCAAAAAAATCTTTAAATTGCATTTCAGCGCATAATTGTTTATTTTCGTAATGGGAACAACGCGTGCTTTAATATTCTTTAGCCTATTTGCGTATTATCTAAAGAGAATATAAAAAAGACAAAAAATAATAAAGTTGCATATTCGAAGTGAACATCACGCACGAGCAAAACTTTCACATTTGTACGAATATTTAAAATAACAATGAATATATTTTCGAGCATGAATAAACGTTTAATATTTGTTTACACGACATTAAATTATGAATGTTTTTACTGCTGCCCCACAACAATATAACATGTTTTCAATATAAATACAGGATTTATGAAACTTCGACAAAGTAAAATAATTTAAAAAAAAAAAAAAAAACTGGTCGTACCATAAAACTGCACTAAAGCAGATAAGTAATGTCCTATTTTCAAGTATCTCCTATATATGACGCAACATTTTTAATGAAAATATAGGGACAATGTTCTGTATAGGTTTATTACCTATACAAGGTTAATATTTCTATTGCAATATTTTTATGTTTCCAGGCACTTTTGTTTTTAATAAACAAAGAGACATTTTACATTTACGGTTTTTTTGTCTAAATCTCAATAACTTCTCTTCCGTTAAATTTCTTAAGTGAAAAAATTCGAGAAAACATATCAATCCAAATAATTCACGTTACGGCCGTAAAGATTATAAAACTATAAAGAACAATTTTTGTTTGAAAAAGGAAATCATCAATTCATATAATCAGAAACTACCAATGCGTATAATCTAGTTAGAAAACATTTCAAACTAGATTTATACCCTGCAAACATTGAAAGTAACAGTTACGTAACAGTTACGCAACTGTTACTTGTTACGTAATTGTTACACCGTTGTTACGGAATTTTCACATAATTGTCAAAATTGTTCTTATGCATTGGTAATTTTTGATTTTCTTCTTCTAATTTAATAAAAAAAAAATTGTTTGAAATTAATTAATTTCTTAAGAAAGAGAAACTTTTGAATATCGTAACTTATAAATCTTGAAAATTACAAAATAAACTGAAAAATCCAATATAAAAAGGAAATGAGTAAAAAACTCACTAAACATTATAAACATAAAATTCAATTACGCTCTAATAAAGTAATACCTTATCGAATTAATTTAATAAAATAATGTAGTTTGTAATTTAAATTAGGAACTGAAGCATAAATAATTATTCATTTACAAAAAATCAATTAAATACATATATACGGCACAATGTATCCACATTTAACAAACATTCCTAAAAAAATATAAGTATTTTCAACTCTTTTTCTATACCTAACAATTTTTTAGAAACTTTGAAATCAGTCGAACCCATACAAATCATCGAATCGGAAAATCATTACTTCACAATTTTTTAAATCTTATATATAGAGTTTATATTAAACGTTCAACATTAATTCGTTCCAATATACGTATACATGCAGGTAATTGTGAACATTTTTTAAATTTAACATTTTTCAGTCAATCAAATACTTTTTATTTCAACTCATTAAAATGAAAGTATTTTAAAATTAATATACAATTTTTGGTATTCCCAGAATTAGAATTCACGATATACTTAGCAAATATTAACTTTTGAAGCATTTTATACAGCTTTTGATGCCTTTGTATTGGATCAGTTTGAACATCGATACATGTGCCTTTTTTTTATATTTTTTCAATACCCTGCGTTAATAATGTGCCAAAGTTGAACATATATTAAAAATTACACAACCAATATTACTCACAATTTATCTCTTAGAACTGAAACCAATAATTAATTAATTAATGTATTAATTCCGAGTTTAACGGGTTTCAAAATTTTCTTCTTTCTACTTGCACAGGTCTTATTGGAATGTAATGGAAATTTCAAATTTTATTTATTATGCAATCGAAAAATGTGACGAAATTCAAAAAAAAAAATGTAACACGAATGGATGCTGATGTATATTTCTCGAAAATATCCAAACTCGCGTTGCGAAGAGGAATGTCAATAAAGTTATCATGCGTATATTTGTTGACTCCAAAATGATGTCGTGTAATTTGTTCAGCTTGACATTTTATATCTGAGTAAATTCCATGTAATCTGCACTAAAAATATTTGTTTACCGACAACCGCGCGACAATAAATAATAAGGTAAAAAATGTGACAGAGTCAAAATTAAACTGCTAAAATGTAAATATGTTTATATTGTAAAATGTTTAATTTCTTAAAAATAACATCATCGATACAATTTTTAACGCTGCAACAGTTCCAAAAGTGGAAAAATAAGATAGTAAACCTTTTCAAAACACTTTTTCGGCCGCATTTAAGAACAAAAAGCGATTTAAAATTATAAAAGCGAACACGACGGTCATCGCACAATTGTCCACTTTTAATTAATACGATGATTTCAAATGTTTTATAATTTATTTGAAATCATCGCACAATTGTCCACTTTTAATTAATACGATGATTTCAAATGTTTTATAATTTATTTGGATATAAGCCAGATTGAAAACTCTTTTCATTCCGACGGTTTGTTTTATTCGCATTGAAATTTTATGAGACCAATTAAAAAAAGCAATCGGTTATTGGCTGCCTTCAATTCATCATTTTTTCGAATCGATATGTATATATATATATATATATATGACAACCAAAAAAGGGAATTAATTTAAAAGCGGTATTATTTGTTCAGCTCACTGCAAAGAATTGTCAAATTGCACGAAAAAAGAGAAAAGAATACATTAAAAACAGAAACAGTCCCAATTTCGTTTCAGCATATCGTTTAGCCTACTATTTTCATTTTTATTACAGATAATCGTGATCACGATCAAACTCGTCACTTTCAGTGAATATATAACAAAATGTCAAGTTTCAAACAGTTTATATACGAGACGAGAATATTCGTAATGAAATGGTCTAGCCTGAAATGTCAGAGTATTAGCGAATATCCCGGGATGAATTTTCAATCCTTAAATGGGCTTAGTACAGTTTACAAAAGTAGGTCGATTTTCGCGCTCGCCTTGCCTGATCGAATTTATTCGTCCTTCAAACGGTTTAAATATTATTTCACGTATATTTTGATACTGTAAATAGCATAAAGCTAATCACTTGCATTTCGATGCAATCGCGTTTCGTGCGTTCGGCTATCCGTCAACACTTAGTAAATTGATACACTATACATATATTTAACGCAATGATTGCTATCTCTCAATATCAAAATCATTAGGTGTTGCTAGGCGGTCACTCGATTTATCATAAAGGCGGCCAGTGCATATAGTCACTTATTATAAATACTTTGATTGCATATTTATGTTTATTCAAACTTTTATTACCGCATATTAATCGCAATTTTCCGACATTTCATTTAGAATAAGTTAAAAAAGAGGGATTCTCTAATTAGGATTAATGTAGAATTTTCTAGATCATTGTTTTGATTTTGCCTCAGATCTAAGCAATGATCTTAAACGTTAAATTACCTTCGATTTAACTTTTAATTCAATATTTCAATTAATGCACAATTCTAAATTCCATTCATGTAAAATCAACGTTATTACTTCGTCTATATTTTAGAACCAATATTAATTCTGAAAGAACGTTTGCTGCAGCTAGTTTCTATAAAGTGGTCGAGTGGTTAAAGTAGGAGACCGCAGAGCGCAAGATCGATTTCAATGGGTCACGTCAAAATTCAAATATGTTTTCTGTCCTAAGTGCAAATTCCATTAGTGTCAAATCAAGTAAATCAAAATAAATATCAAATGAAGTAATTTCAAAGAAATATATTACCAGGAATTGTGCAAGCCATTATGTAACGAGTACTTTTTCAAATTAATTATAAATTGATTCAAACCTATCAACGAATCATTGTTCTCGACAATGTTGTGAATGTGCAACGTCATTAAAACAAAAAAAGTCGGTTACACGAATGTGACATAATTGTTCCTAAAACTTAGGCTGACAGAAGATGTACCATCCTGTTTCTAGGGTAAACCACCCAGAAGTTGGCAGGGTACCAGCTTTGGATGAGATTTTAGTTTGCAGTTTAATGCCATTTCACGGGTATTTAATAAAATACTTATCCTGAGGAAGAACTTGTGACCTAATAATGTCTAATTCAACAAATTCGCATGTGTTTTTATTTGATCACAAATACAATCTTATTTCCATACCGTATCTAAAATCTCCAAATGATTAGAACAAGACCTGACGTCATTTCAGTAATTTATAAATCTATGTAGATAGAATTATAGAAAGATCTACATTTCAAGAGAATAATGATGAATGTAATGAGATTATGCTTTGATAAGATCTCTGTTCCTTCTTTGACCTGATTGACCCTAATCCAATCAAAGTAAATTAAATTTATCCAGAGTAATAAACACTCTTCCACTCTAATATTATGCAGCTGTAATTATGTGTATAATATATATTTTGAATTCAACATAATTTCACCAAAGGTAAGTCGTTGAATTTTCGGAGCACGCCACTCAAAATCTGAATAACGGAATTGGAATTCTGAAATGGAACCTCTACGAGTATCAGCGACCAGTGACGTCCGATAATGCTCACGGCACGAAATATAATGGGATCGATATGTCGATGTATCAAGGACAAAGTCAAAGTGAAGAATGCGGAAAATTGAAGGGTTAAAATTATATCTAAGACGAAGAACATACCAGCGTCTTAAAGAATCACACAAGATAAAGAGGATACTAGTAGCGAATATATGGCTAAACTTGGGAAAGTTATAAGAATCTGTATTGTACAAAAATATGTGATTCATTCTACGATCTATATTTTAGAGGTATGCGAAATGAAAAATTATATTGTAGCTTTTTTATATAACGCATATGTACAATATATGTGTGTTTTGTATAATAAAAATGTCCGAAGACATTATAACAACATAAAATCAAGAACAATCCTTTTCCTAATATTAGACACAATAATATCACAATGTGACTGAATATATATATCCCAATATGTGTGCAGCCAAACAATTTTTAATATCATATTTATAAAAACCTACAAGTTTTTGTTATTACTTTATATAATCCTTCTATCTGTTGGCTATCTGTTTTAATATATAGTTATATATATTCAAACTCAGCTGCGAGAAATTTCATCTGATAACTGAAATGCAAATGATAAAGCATAGAAAAAAAATGATGTCCCTTGAAATAAAGAAGTAAAAACATGACCGCAAATAGGGTCGCAGTTGGTATAACAATTATTATACAGATATAGGAATTTTCGCCATGGTATCAATTTGGTCAGTAAAAACCAACCTTTATTCATTTCACTATATGAATTGGGTACGCAGCCGTGTTTGATGTATATACGGTTCGCACGAAATTCAAGAATCAAAGAGCGTAGGGTTCAAATCCGTTCGTCGGATTTCTTTTATTATATTATAGGATATAACTGCATACAACAGTATATGATTCTACAGAGACGAAATCTATAAAAAATAGTGTATAATTGCAAATGTCAAATTATATAAAAATAAATTTAATTTCATATCTAAAAAAAATCAGGATTAGATCTCATTAGAACGAAATTTGTATTTTTTTTTCTCCGAAATTGATTGATTGGGTAAATGTTTACTGATTTCAAAATTTGATACTATTATTTTAAAAAGGTTTAAAAATTGGATATATTTACTTCAAATTCTCACAATTCAAAGTCTAATAGAGTTCTTTATCTGGTTTACAAACAATACGTAGATAGATGTGCAACGAACGTTGAAATCTATTGTATATGTAGCTTTAATGGAAAATATTATTTTCGTTAAAATTTTATCGAATAAAACTAAATATTTCGCTTTTACTCTTTGTTGTGAAGTTATTCGGGACTCTTACAGAGAAGCTTCTATATTGTTGCATTATTACATTGTTATCGCATCAATTATCACATTCTCGAGTTGTTTATTGTACTGAATTCAATAACTGACGTTTTTCGTGACATGCTTTATCTATTAAACCCGCAATGCATAAACAGGGGTAACAAAACAAAATGCTAATCTGCATTATCTACATAATATTATTAATGGGAACTAAAATATAACGATTTTCAACGATAATAAGTAAGTTTTAATTTATCAATAAAAAAATATATAGTTACACATCAATCTATATAAATGAAATAATTCATATTTATCGCATTCGTTTATTAACTATATAAACAAGATAGTGTGCATATATATGCAGTTATCATTGTCGTTGTTTATTCGGTTGCAGCCAACCACGCAACAGCGGGTTGAAGTATATTTCCGTTCTAATTAAATTGGTGAATTGTTTGAATTCAGGCATTTCTACAAGTAAAGTAGATGTGTCCGAATTATATATATATATAAATTAAGTTTCTACATGGTTTTCATGAATGCATTTATATTATATTATACACATATACATGGTTGTCTTTTAATCAAATTCTACATGAATTACATAATTTAACTATGTAATATTACTACTGTCATTATTAATATCATATAACTTTAAAAGTTCCAACTGTTCAAAAAATGTCTTAGTATAATTTATTACACATACACATCAGCAATGTTAATTAATCAATTTTGGAATAAAATACAAACAGTGAGAAGACCATTTTGAATAAGTTTAGATATATACTCGCAGCTCTGAATTCATCTATTGAAATTGAAATTATCGGATGGAAAATAGTTAATTTTCTGCACCGATCAGGTACGAATTGTCTTATTCCGTATGACACCTTATCAGATAATGTAATTTATTATATCTATATGCCAATGAGTGGGTGACTTTTGTAAACACTTTCATGCATCTGAAGAAAATATCCTTTCGCTTTATCATAAAGGGTCGACTATTGTCGTTAATGCGTGGGACAGAAACGTGGGAAGAAAGTCACCGATTTGATCATCAGAAATTTATCCTGGTGCAAAATTATAAACGATTATTTACATGGGTGTGAAACTGACGCTTGAAGGATTTACTATACTAATTCATTTTGTCGAAAGTCATTACTCGTTGAAAATCTCTGCCGGCTAACAGACCCGGCGTATATAGTGCGCCGAAATATTAGGTGGAATTTGGGCATCCGTCGCCATACTTGTTCTCTCGGGTAAATAGTGGGTCATTTGTCTCGTTCGGATCGAAATGAGCCGTCTATTCGATTCGAGAGCTCTATGATATTACATTGCACCAAAATAGGTCAGCTGAAGCATCCATGCATGGGGAAACACAAAGGGGGATCCTATGTATACACGTACAGTAACGACGTGATTTCTGCCACGATGCTTCTACGCGGATACGTGCAGGTGTGTGAAAAACATATCGCCTGGGAACACGGTGGGATACGTGTAAGTGCATTGGTTGCACAAAAAAAATTGACCGTCTGTGGCAGCATGCGACAGTAAAGGAGGAGCGAGCTCCGAACAATGACCATGTGCGTACGTTTATCTTGTTTATTTCAAAGAAAAGTAAGTTGCTTCGACGAAACGGGGACACTTTGGGTAATTGCATGCTTTAAATTAAAGACAAATAGTCGTCTGTTTCAACTGAACTAGAGACAAATCGACAAGGAAGCATTTTGATTGGACACTTCATAAAGTATAAGTGGAAAAATCTCATGTATTTCTGAATTGGCAAACTCTCGAATTCCAAATTTCTATAGCATTATGTAACGTTGTAAATTGCGGTTCGGAGTATCTGGTGGAATATCTTAAAAGGAATGTTTGTGCTTTATACTCGGCTTAATGGAGGGTTTAGGGTCGCGTCTAAACTCGATGCTAATTCAATCTAGCGGACAATTTACTCGCATTAGTTTAGACATTCAAGCAAACAAATCGATGATAGCAACTTGATTCCCATAGATGCATGTCATGCCACGGCTGTTGATATAATATAACAATATAATATAATATAATATATTATGTACAAATCTGAATAATGGAAAAACGATTTCTAATTTCAAGATCATAATCGCTACACGGATAATATTAAATTAATTATTACACGAGTACAAAAAAGAAGAAAACAATTACAACAATTTATTGCCAGTATTGCACTCTTTCTTTACAAAAAAAAAAAGAAAGAAATACGAAAACGTTCTGGCCAACCTCGCGCACCTCGTGGGCAGCACGGGTTAACGTAGATATATTAAGTTTATTTCAGGATATCAAGGTTTTCCGTATTTATTTTCTTCTCTGCAGGTTCTGAATTTATTTTAGTCGGACAGGCCACGAAATTTTCAAATAAATTTTAAAATGCAACAAAACGAATTGATATATTCTCGTACGTTTATACAAATTCCGGTTAATATTAAAGATAGAAATTTGTCTGCTATATTATATTATCAACTTTTCGAGGACAGTTAATGGATATACGGCATTAAACCAAATCTAGGTTTGATATATGTAGAAAGACGTAATAGCGAATTCTGTACGTAAATGGAGTTTTCATTTTGTACGTCCCGAAGAAATTCTTTCGGACTTGTTTGCCCGTAAGACGCGCCAAGTTAATTGAATAAAAACTAAGGAAAGAGACTTCCCACTGTACTTCCAGTGGCCCTGGTGCCAGATATCTCTAAAGAAAAGAAATATTACGAAGAGGTCAGTGACTTGCAGAAGCAGTACGAAATTGATTTCCGATGTGGTGCACACTAGGTGGGTGTGCGCTTGCACTTGTGTCGGTGAATAATCAACTTCGTTGTTGAAAAAAAGGAGTAAGAAAACATATCTTTATGCATTTATTTGCGCACATATATACATGTATGTGCGCGTATACAGGAGATGTTAACATGCTTGTATGTTGTGTGCTGTAGTATTAGGCACGTAGACATTTCCGCGGCATGTACGCTGAATGCCGAAGAGAATAGAATTCGCGATGCCGAACTTAATTGCGTTCGTTAGGTAAATCGCTTGCAATTAGCAAACTAGCGATGACGGAAGTGAACCCGAGTAAGAGACGCTTTGCATAACTTCCATTATTACGCCCTGACTTAAGCAGCGAAAGTTCAAAATTCTCCATATTCAATCGCGACAAACTGTCCACTACGATCGTCGTATCATTTCTCTCAATTGAAGACCAGCATTTTTCACGTGAAAATAAAATTACGATTACGAATAAAGGAATGAAATTAAAAAAAAAAAAATAATAAAAATGACGGGTAATTGGAACCTGCCAATAAATGTTAAAGATTGTTCTGTCGCAAAGAACTGTCACGCTCCATTGCGTATCGAAATGTACTGCTATAATTCTGTTCGTCGCCCTCATGATGAAGCGGATATATCTCGAATATAAATCGAGCTTTAAAGCCCTGTACGTATATTAGTTCACACGTATAAAGCTATCACGTTTTGCGTTGAAAGGTATCCGAAATGCCGCAGTGAAAGAGTCCAGTCTTCTTACCTTACCGTAGAGTTACGCCATTTTCAGAAGTCGCGTTGGTACTATATAGTAGCCTCACCTTTAGTTTCAGCACGCGGGTAAATTATCGATAGAAAAGATTCGAATAGTCCAAGTATTAACCAATCAAAATATAATTTACGATTGTAGACACGAAATATACGTGGAGTGCACATGCACTGGAAAGACGCAGAATGAGATAAAAGAGACCCATTTAGCACGCTTCCAAAAGATCCTTAGTATTTTAATAGCTTACTATAAAATGCCCGCTTTCAACGAGCATCACTATGAAAACGAAGTTGCGAAACTATGAAAAAGTGATTTCAGAATATGCTTTTCATACCTAATCGTATACGTTCAAGTTCCCATGAATACAGCGCATGTATTAAAGTTACAAGCTGATTCGATGATGGCAGCGGTGACTGAAATTTAACAAAAGGCCAAGTTTGTCGGATAATTGTCGACTTTGTCGTTATAATTAGGGAAACGCGTGACGAACAATAGAAGGCACCGTACGAGAATGACCTAATTAAAATTGAGCCACCCTGGCGAGCATATATTCTACTGTGAAGTGGAAGATCTCACCCGTCGCCTAGTTTTAACTTTGGTATTCGCAATGTTTCATACCTGTTTGCAGAACTGAAGCAATAACAATACATGCATAACCGCAAGACGAAACTTTGCAATAAGCCTGTACGTATGTGCGATTCAGACTAAAGATTCAAATTATGCGTCTCACTGGCAACAAGTAAACACGCGCAAAATTCAAAGACCGTTCGCATCTGGCGTGATTTTAATTACAGGAATATAATTCCTGCTTACACTTGATACAACGCTGCTTACGCGTCAGTATATTGATTGCATCTGCCACCGAGCGTGGATAGCATTTCGTATTATTCTCAAACAATTCCTGTCTGTTTTACAAATTCAGCGCGGAAATACAAATGACATAATCGTAACACGAATATAATATTGAATTACGTTTCATTAAATATGAAGTAAATTCTATAATCGACAGAACTGCAGTTTCTTTCTTATTTTTTAATTTCCGGTGTGTTTGGAAACAGCGAATCTTTTTCAAGGAGTTTGTCTATTGTAATTGGCACCGCAGATGGGTTTCTCGAGGAGCCGTTCTTCCATTTCTGTAACGACTCGTCTCAAACCGGTGATAAGACTTCAACGACAGATAAGATCCTTTTTTGGCCATTTTAGGTCACTCAAGCTTCCAGCAGTTTCCAGTGACAGTGCAGTTTGGCTGAATTCCAATCTTACCCTTCACACAAGGAAACTGAGTCGAAAGCAAACACCATAAGTTTGTCAATATTAGCACTCTTACGTGTTGTGTGTCTACATACACCGTGTATAGTTTCTGTATTCAATTAATGTCATTTAATTTCATTTGAGATATTAAATACAATGATGAAAAATTGTGATGCAGAGAAGCAATGCTTCGATTCGACGTTTCTCCGAATCGTCGATTTAAACAGGCTTACACTTTTTGGCTTGGTTTTCAAGGAGCGAATATTGAACCGAGCATCGAACGTCAAGATGGCGATCTCTTAAGTGTTCTTCGACTAGGTGTAAAGTAATTCATTTTATACTTTCGCCAAATTTAATCAGTGTTTGTTCGCATTTCCTCGAGAGGATTCTAACAAACGAGGTATTCAACTTTCATCGGAAACTTCCAGTAACCACTCGGACTACTAACATCGCATACAATTTTATATTTTCAGTTTCTGACGGATTATTTGAAAATAAAGAAATAAAACAAAAAAGTAAACCTACCTTTACGCGTTATTATTTTAATGATGATTCAGTAAAATATCAAGAACAATATAAGTTTAAAATATTGAATGACATTAAGTATTTTATGATAATCCTTTAGGACAAGGTGTTTTATCAACGTTGTGCTGTTTAAAAATGCCGCACTTTGAAAGATAAAGCCAGAATTTTAATTGTTCCTGCAATATTCAAGCTTGTCTTTATAGTTCGAAGTAAATACAATTACACGGAATGAGGATGTAGAAACCGGATATTATTTTAGGGCGAGAAAGAAGATAGGAGTTTAAAGCTGAAAGAAACCCTCGGTATGGTGTTACATTATTTTTCTCAGGCAATATTTTACGTTATGTAACCGGAGTAAACGGACGAATTCAAATATTATTTCTTATTGCAATTTCCTTCTCTAAAATGGTGTTCAAACATACACCTATTTATTTTTTAATTACCACCAGAGTATATTAAAGATAGAAATGGTATATACACGTATATACTCGGTTGGATTTCAGTCCCACGACCAATTACTTTCGGTCATTTTCGAATAATATTGAAGATATTTCTTATAGGATTCGATCAATTAAATCAGTTTGTTACAAATACTGCACTTTCAATTGCGAAAATTTCTTGAATAAAAACCCGTCAGAAGGAAATCAATTCATATGAAATAAATTGACGTTTCGGTCCCAGTGTGGACCCTCTTCAGAAAAATTTTCGGGAATCGAACTGGTATGTTCTTCGGTAACTCTTCGGGAAAAAACTTATAGTCAAAAGACTGCAAGGGAAGTATTTTTTATTTTTCATTAAAAAAAGCAGGCGTAAAAAATTTTTTAAGAAATCAATTCATATCCTTATTTTTAGAAGAACGAACAAACCGGAATTTTTAAGCCTGAATGGAATTGAATAGAATTCAACTATACATTTTCAGCTTAAGGGATATTACATATTCAGAGTCGTATACAAAAACTAAAAAGGATTTGTATTTTCCCGTCACAGAGCGGAAATTTCAACCTTGTAAGAGAACCGAGAGAATAATCTGCAGTTAATTTGCCATAGAACGTGCAGGCGCAGCCAGAATAGAGCGTAATACATTTCACGTAACTAGCCCTACTGTTAGAAAGTATAATTGAAAAATTTATCCCATTCAGAAAAAAGGCTAAAGGGTAAATTCGATTTTGAGCATTTACGAAATTATTACAGCAATATTCACATCGTAGGAGAATTATTTGCGAAAAATGTTATTGTCAAAGAATTCGAGCATTTTAAACAATGACTCGTATTGTACTACAATTTTAGCAATTTTTAATAGTTTAAAGGAAATTAAATGTTTTTAGAAAATAGCATATCTCATTTACATTAGAAATAGCAGTATAAAAAAAATTATGTATTAACAAAAAATTATGTATTAACAACAAATTATTAATAACAATGGATATTTAATAACTGGTTGGTTTCACAAAAATACTTTTTCATCGATGTATATCAATTTATATTCTAACGATCCTTAAGACTGTCTTGATGTAAGATGTACAGTATTCCTTATATTAATGGAATTCCTATTATAAAAGCAACAAAGTTAAGAAACATCAAAATATTAGGGCACAAACCATAAAATGTTAATTTTTTAGAAATTAAACATTTAAAGATCAATTAAAAACAACAAAATTAATTGGACGGGTAATCTACTATATAAAATGTAATAACCGTGATGGTGTATACAGGGCAAACAGAAAAACAATTAAAAGACCGAATTAAAAACAACATCAAAAGAATATTTTACTTCAAGAAGAATAATACACAAGATTAACTACATTATTGGACTTTTAATATGTGTATATAATTTAAATTTATTTATACTATATTCTTGTTTAGTTTTTTCATGTAAAACTTATATTAAACAAAAAAAATTAGGGTTTTAATCAGTGGCGTGTCAACATGTTTTATTTATTTATTAATTTTATCATTGTTGACCAGTGCTATTGTTATTATGAATTTTAAGGTAAAAAGTGTAGTCCTATAATTTCCTAACTGAGTACATAGTTAGATAAATGTCTTGAAAATTTTCCGTTAGATTATTTGTTTAATTTGTTTTTGTTTAATAGCACTATTTTTCGTTAAGATTTATTTGTAATTTTTGATTACATTAAAAATGTTTTTCAATATATTTTTTATCTATACAGAATTTATGAAATATTCTTTATTTTTTACATTTGCGTCATTTTTTATTAATTGTAGGATAATGAAATTTATGTTTATTTTTCTCTTCTGAATAATAACTAACAAATTAAAGGCAAGCAGCCAATTATTTTTTGTTAATTCAACTATATAATTCAACTATATGAATATATTTAATGAAATAGTAGTTAATTTTACGACGTACTTAATTCCTCGAAAATATATTATTTACTAATAATCGAGAATAATTGTTAATACTACGGAAATTTTTTAAATTATAGTCCATACTTTAATATAAACTACATACATTATACACGTATAATGCGAATCGTGCATAATATCTGTATCGTCTTTAGTGATTTTACGTAGAAAATTGTCTCCCACGATGATAAATCGTTGCTATTAACGGAATATGCTGATTTAAGCATTTTCAGAGAAAGATGACGCGACAAGGAAGTGATGCATTAGTTAAGCGCCTGACATCGATAAGAAGGTCTTAATGCTATCCTTTGTTAGTATCAGGGGTGTTTCATCTTGGTGTGCGAATACATGTTTAAGAAGTTAGCAAGGCATGCAATATATACTCTGGGTGGAGCCATGCGACAGGTGGACTTGATTAGCCGCTGATGCAGGCGCTACGAGGTGAATCCCAGGAGGAGATCGTTATAACCAGTGCGGTGGATTAACTCGATAATAGGAAGCTGCAGATTATCGTTGAATAAAATGCTTCAAGATTATTCATCAATGTGTCCTTTAACGAATGTCATCAAAATTCAAATCGTTCGAGTAAAAAATGAGCACAATCTTCATTATATCGTAACAAATGTTTCGTATCATTCTAATTTATTGCGTTAAATTCTCAAAATGAAAACTAATCGATTCAAATTCCATTTTGCTTCAGAATGGGAAACGTGTTCTAATACGACTGAAGATAAGACACGCTTATTCTGATTCTGGTTACATGTGGCATCAAAAGCTCACAGCACATTAAAATGGGAAACGTGATAAGCCGATGTAGGTTCGCATACGGAACTTACATACGTAAGTCGTATAGACATTCCAAATCACAACGTATTTATTGACATTGTTTATTCTCCTACTGGGAGTTATTAGCAAGCTTCCCGATGCTGACTTAAATAAGTATTAACGCGCAGGATTTACGTAATATTACCCTGTTGTATTAGTTGGGCGTTCACTAAAATATGGATTCCGCAAACTTTCTGGGCTAGCGTTACCAAATCAGAGGGTGGTATTAAATAACGTAGTAGTAATTTCCAAGTTTCAGAGTTTCGTCCACAAAATGTGGATTATATTTCATAATACGTTTAATTAGTGGGATTATTAGGCTTGCGAATTTTCATATTATTTTTTCGACCGATATAAGGTCGATTCGCGTGAAAATAATTACAATTAGGTAAAGTCTAAATTATGTTGTTTCGATTTGTATACAACTGTCCACTGATGTATAGTATGTCTAGAGCATAGCCAGTTTGGGATAGGTTGCATAGTTTAAAACTGTAGTGTAGCACAGCCCTCAATAACGGATTCCACTGAACTGATTCTGATATGTATTATATTTCGCATCCGAGAACCGAGAGTCGGTTGCAATCGGGATTCATCGCGCACCTCCAGAAACTATTTCTCTTCCTAAGAGGTCGCTTCAAAATCGTATCACATTTTTCAGCCTATGGACTAACCATGCACATATATATATCTCAGATACTTATTTCCCTTTCAGTCAATCGATTTATGTACCCAATCAATTGTAATCGAATAAGAAGAAGTCCAGATGAAATCAGACGTTTGTCCTTGCGCGTTCACAGCGAAATACGTATACGAGATTTTTTACACGTTGCGGGAAATTAAGATAAGTTTGCCATATTATCTGTAATAAGAGCCGCAGATTTATTCGAAAAACTAGCTGGAAGGAATAAGGCTTCTAAGACTGGAGAATACCGCCATGAGCGGCTAATGTACTGCCGCAGCCGCATGTTTAAGTTATGCCGCCGCCGACGCGACGGCTGGCTCAACGAATAATGAAACAATATATATATCCATACATATCCGCTGAAGAAGAGCACGACTATAGGAAGTACTATATAGTTCATTAGGCAGCCGCACGCTTGTTCTTTAGTTTAGATGTTTTCGCATTCTCGTCGCTTCCTTTCTGGATGGACCATTTTTCCATTTCTTGGACCGAAAGTAATAAGTAAAATCGGTGAGTCGCGTTATCGCAATCTGTCTCAGTTTTGCTTGTGAAGATGCAATATGCAAACCGTGTAGCGGGGGGCAAAGAGCAAGTTGGCCAGATTCCAACTAACTCGGATGGATCTACTGGCTGGCACTCAGGCGGGCAGGTCGGGTACAGTTCGCTTTCGCTCTGCAGCAAATCTCGAATTCGAGCCAGGCGTTATACGGTATAGCTCGTTTGCTGCGGTCATCGGTCGGAATGTTTGTCGGGAGCGAATATACATAATAGTGCTGTGTCGCCGATCTACCGCAATTAATTGCTTATATACGTATACGAATCTACGCGAGCCATCATCGGTAATAAATGATAACGCGATTCCAAAGGTGTCGGAAGCAGTCCAGATGCATTCAGAGCCTTTCGAACGAGCGAGCGAGCCATCGAAAGCGACCTTTCAGGACTGAGAGCGCAGTGAATTATACATGCGTTAAATCTGGCGCGAATTATTATACACGAACACGACGCGAACGTGGCAAGAGGCGGATTTTCTCGTTTTAACCCACGGAGACACGTACAATTTCAACATTTTATACGGCTTTAATGGGGCTAATTGATTAATGATTATGCCCAGAGAATGACAGGATAGATATCATCCATTAATTTGATGATTCGATCAGCAAGTTGTCAAATGAATTTATAAAAAAGAAACCAGACTTCTGCGAATTTAAACGTGGATGGTCGAAGCTGCATTACTGCCTGCTGATCCCTAAGTCTGTACATTTTTATGCTTTCGTTAAATATCGAGAAATCGGGTATACCTGTAACGGAAACGATCTTACCCGCACTGTCCTGAAATATGTATTCTAGATAGTGCGTGGTTTCGCTTTACAAATAAGTCCGAATAACGTGAACGAAATAAATTTGCAATATTCTTCTGGTGCGGAATTTAAATTAATGTATACTACGATTTAAAGAATATATTGTGGAATATAACTTCTTCGATTTTGTCTGGTTGAAAATTGACCTTACCTGCAAAGAATGTTCAAAAAAGACCAAGTCCAAATACAAACCAACAGACTCCCTTAGTAAATTGTCACTGTTTGACATCTGTTAGTTTCAGGTATATAGGGTTATTAAGTAACGATTAAATATCTAAGCGATGTCCTGGGAAATAACGCTTTCGTAGATGCGGTTAAAACTAAACGACGAATTAAAAAAAAAGTAATACAAAAGTAGTTTTTAATCGCTCTATCGTATATACCACGACGATATAAAATATAACTCGACGAAAAGTAATAGTTTTCAAAACAATCGTTTTGTACTCTTTGTAGATTTAAGTAGGTGCTCTAAAAATATCAAATTGATTCACTTAATAGTTTCCAAGAAAAGTACTTGCAAACTTTGAAATGAATTGCCACCAGACGACTTTGAGTTGAGGGTTAGCCGCGAGCGTACTGTGCACTTGAGCTCGTACGAAGCTCATTCTGTAAAATATAATTTTACACGCAATTTCATTCACGAGCTTTAGCGAATATTGCAAATTATGAAAAAAAAAATAGAAAATACGTCGCGCAAGATGCCTCTAATAAACAGTGAGAAAGTTATCGAACAAAAAGTTGACGAAATTAAAAAGAGTTTTCTTATTTTTTTTTTAATATTGGAGCCAGTGAACGGATTCAATAATGCCGAGTCGACAAAGGGAAAAGAGACCGAATAATAGAAACCATAAAATTTAAATTAAACGATTGTGTGTTCGGCCCCGATAAATGAGGTGATCTGTATATATATATATATATATATATATATATATAGATAGATATAAGCAAAGTTTGTCTTTGTGAGAAGAGCGGTTCGAATAATCGAAAGTCTGAAGGCGGCAACTCGATCTTCCGCGGAAATGAGGGTAGTTTTAGCCTTGAGAAGTGCGGAACACATCTGACTTCCACAAGCCGATCCTTCGCGATTAACCCGAAGCGAATTCAATGAAATTATCAGGGAAGAAACTCTTTGGATGCTTTTCCGTCCCTTATTTCCCATTGCCAAATAGGCTGGCTGGATGGCATTTAAGTACGGCGGATCGTTTGTTACTATAAAGGGAACGTAATTCTATGAGGCGCTGTCTATACTGTCTGAGAAATAATATGAATGAAAGGCGAGTCGACAGATTACGGGTCGGAAGCGTGGAAGAGGTTCTAGCAGAGAGAAAAGTGCCGTCGCTCTAAAGATTAACGTTAAGTAGACTAGGAGATGGAAAGTACAATATAGTTACGACATATAACGGCGTTAAGCAATAGTGGAAAAAAAAAAAAAAAAAAAAGAAACGCACTTTTCTTATTTTGACGAGGCGACTATAAGCAATATACCGACGTGGACTGAAAATAAACGAGAACAAAATATCATTATTTTTGAATTAACAAATAGGAATTAGGTTTTTATTTTACTTATTTCGATTTAAAGAAATATTGTTAGTTGTATGCACATGTAAGTTTTAATATCTTTTAACTCATACGAGTTTTAGATCAAATAATGCCTATAAACATCCATCCACCAAGACCTGCGCAGTAGTTGATGCAAGCGATTACACATGCGCAGTGGTCCACGAGCGTAATGTCACTTACTCAGTAGAATCTAACCAAAATGTAAACCAGAAAAGGATGAAAGTTAAAAAATATTTTTACAAAATACTTGTATATATATTGATCAATTTTCTGAAACCTGAATTTAGTTCAATTTTCTGTCTATCATATTTTAGGGTGACCAAATTTGAATACTTCTATTTAATATGCGGTACACATATTGAAATGCAATAAGGCTTCGCTAAAATAAGACATAATTATCATATATATTCCTATGTCATTTGTAAATTTGAAAAGGACCTGTTTATTTACGTAAAAATTAATTACCCGAACCTCTTAACAAGGACAAAGAAACTCGGTTAATTACTTGTGTGTCACGTAGAGCGCGATGGCAAAATAATTAATAATATAATTAAAAGTCGCTAAGCACAATAACTGAAAATCACCATAGCATTGTTTATTTACGAATTCATTAGCATTATTTAAGTCGTTCATTTCGTAATAACCGTAAACCAAAAACGGCTCGTCTTTAGTTCCGAAACAAATGGAACCTATCGCACTAAGTAACAAACGGAAGGTGCGATTGTTTGTTCGCAAGTGTTGCGATATAGATGACTCTTCTCCCCAATTGATACCCCTGCGGGTCCGGCCGGAACTTTCATGGATAGTTCATCAAATGAAGGGTGGCCTAGCCACACGAAGCAGGCATTCTGAATCTGAACCATTATTCACTTGGTGGGATGCAAGAGGGTTTTCGTGTTTGCGCCAAAACGAAGAAAAAGAGGGTCGAATGTCCCAATTAATGTAGCGTAATAAATCGAAGGATGGAGATCCGAGTGTTCCAAGGACGTTGCAATGCCGCTAACCAATACAGAATGCTATCAGAAATTTATATACCGTGGCGTAATGCAGAAAAGAAAATACGACATGTGTGAATTATAGGCACGAACGAAACACAATTAGCGTTTATGAAACTTTGCTCGCCAGCAGCGTTTTTGCCCAACACAAATGGAGATTTCAACGACGGATCCGAAGCGAAATAAGGTTAACGACGCAGCTTTTCCGAAAAGTTCCAAGCACGACAGTCCTGAATACAATGCATTAAAAATATTGTACGAGAGATCTCGAGTGCGTATGTATATATGAGAATCCGACTTTCGTATTCTCGGCTAGTGCACACGCTGCGTCCTTGTAAAATGTTCCGTACGGGGGACTGCGGTAAAAATAGCCTATTCTTCCTCCATTTGGATTATAAAAATTCTCCGGAAATATTGCAAAAGTATATATAGATCCGAGAAATAATGTGATTTACATCGTCTCGAATCAAGACTGAAAAGAGCATAGCAAAACAATGGAGGCCGACAATCAAGTTGCTGAAATGCTAATGGGTCACGTGAAAATAGATTATGCGAAGTCAAAGTCGAGCGCACAAAGGAACCATCGTAGCCAGTGGCTCGGGTAACGTAAGAGCTTCTTTTATAAAATAAATATAATAATATGCTCCAATTCATGAACACTTAGAAATACTACTTTGCCGTAGTCGGAAATTCTGTATCGTCACAAAGTACGGATAATTTTAGCGAATATAGGTTTCATTCTTGTTCATTGATGGAAGTTAAATGACAGGCAAGATTTTACGAAAATGTCGAGTGCAAGTATTATTAGAAGTGCAATTATGCGTACGTGAAAGAAAAATCCAAACAATCTATAGTACGACCTGCGTATTGTAACAGAGACACTGTGGGGACACATCGTATAGGGCGAACGTGAATTAACATCCTTCGTTACAGATGTATGAAATGACCCAGTTTGAGACACTAATTAATCTCCATTACCGGCCCATTCGGCAGGCTTAGTAATAATTTAACCAAGCGAGATTGAAGATGAAATTTTAGTTGCCGCGGGTCATCCCGTTGCAAAAACTTAATGGTAAGATTAGGTGCACGTTCGCATCATAAGGGCGGAATTAATTCGTGGAAAACGAATAATCTCTAATACGATGATGGTCTTTTGAAGCGCGGATTGAAAACACGCACTTTGAACTTGACGTTTCAGTCGTTTTCGTAATCGCGACGTGAAAGTAGTTCATCCGAACTTGGCAATTTTAGCAATGACGGAAGAATTTTGCATATACTATAATAATTAATTAACAAATTAATTCTACTCTATAATGAACAAAGTTATAATTAATAGCAGTATTCGCACTATATGCAAAAAATAAAATGACGATAAAAAATATCTAATTAATGAACGATCTCTTGAATAATATTTAAAGTTGATAGAAAAATAATTTTCCTGCATACTGACAAGAAAATTCTGCTCTCCTTCCGGAAAAACCGACATAATTTTAAACGATTTGTCTATGAATTCGTGTCATTAAGTGAGGATATCGTAGGTATACATTTCTCTAAGCTATGGCATAGAACGGTGTCATCTACGGACGACCTAATTTTTGGAGAGAGATATAAATTGTTCCGAAAAAAGTATTTCAGGGAGTTAGCAATACCCATCTGTAGACAAATGCCCATAAAAACTTTACGGTTCGATTTGGAGCATTACGTCGAAAAAAGTAAGTAAGTACTCGCGGGATCCTCTGAAATCGAATTTCATTGCTCCGATGTAGATCGAGACGAATTAAATTGAATGTAATGATTTTTCAAGTTTGCATTCTCATGGACTTGCTGCAGTAAAATCTCGTCTTAACTATACTCCACGAAACAAATTGTTTTAAGGTAATAATCATTATTTGTTAATATTTTAAGAATATAAGGGTGTTTTATTGTCTTAATTTTCCTTGTCTCGCGTAATTAGTCAATTGTGAGATAAATAAGACAACAGGTGATTCAAGTTTAGTACACCGATACACGAACCTTTTAAGATGAACATAGTGTTATCGGGAAATGCGGATATCGTTAATTATCGATATCGAACGACTCGCATCGTTAATTTTCCGTACTACTGCCATGCGTCAGATAACTTTAACTTTAAATTAGCCTTAATCTTCGAAAACATCGATGTTATTGGAAACTTAATTTATCGACACAATGCGAGAATTGCTATTAATCTTGGTAATACGTTAATAACCGAGTTTACATACAGAATCAATATTGTCGACTTTCATCCTCTTCTACGTGTGGATTGCCTTGTGGAGAATTAACAACGGTTACCAATATATCAATAATTAATAGCAAATGAAATATGAAAATATACTGAATTTAGAATTAACAAAATTTGAAATTTCTACGTCTTCTTAAGAAAACTTGTCAATAAAGAGAATGTACACTTAAATTCACATCGATTGTATTGCGATGATTTTTAAATAAATAACGGATGTGACTTTCGAAAATTTGTTTGCATACTCACTCGTACGTTCGCGTAACGTTATGGATACTGGTATGTACAACTCACCTGTAACATAAATCAATGAAATCGAATCATTAGTAATACAAATTACTGTTTAATTATGTGAATATACATGTAACTTGATATACAAAAACATTGGACGTAATGTAATACACAAATAACGTAATGACGCCCATGTATAATAACAATAATGAAATTTCAGCAAATGAGAGAGAGAGAGAGAGAGAGAGAGAGAGAGGCAAAGTTAATAAAAAGTATAACGAAACAAAATTAGTTTTTCTCGTATACTTGGCACGCCTTGGACATATTTCCGAACGCATTCGTGACATCAACTACTGATATCTTACTTGAAAACGTACTAACGTGGAAGTTGCTTGATAGTCTGTGTGTGCACAAGGGAGTAAGAACGAGTGCTGCCGAGAATCAGAGAAGACAAAAAGCCCGGAAAATAACAAGAGACAGCAACGAGCGATTTTCGTAACGCCTTTGCGCGCGTGTACGTTCGAACCAGAAATTCCGCATTGCGGACCGACGTTTTGAGGTGATTTCGCGCAACAACCATGTACCGGGTGTTCTATTGCTTTGCCTCTCGCACAATTAACTTTTCAACTCCCTTCGTATATGGATGTTTGATATGGAAACTTGTTTCGCGCACGGTTCCGCGGTTACGTTTTTATGGCATCCGCAAGAGAGCACCGGGAGGGCTTCGGACGTTTCCGTGCAAATCCAACCATTGGTCACCAAGGACAAACCATCGAAAATCGGCATGAAAACCAACGAAAAATGCGCGTTATTTATTGCCATAATAAAGCGCGCGCCTTCCATTGCGAGAAATATATCAAATCTTTAAAAGGTTGTTTATTTGTTTACACGTATGCATGGCCCTATTCGTCTAAAAATGCAATGCAACTTGGTCTCAGTATTGTTACAAAAATCTATAATCTTGTTTTTTATTTCCATCGCCAATACATTTCACTTTCATGCATTTCAAATCATTCGAATTGAATCTGTTTGATCATATATCTATGCTTCTTACGATTTCCCAGCTGGTTTTATATTCCAAATAGCGGATGTGCAATGATTGACTGATCTTAAAGCATAAAAACACGGTACCAAGTCATATATAGATCCAGTCATCACCATTGACAAATCAACCATCCTTTGGTATTTACTATGAATTATATACATTTAAAAATTTAGTAAGTTTTACAGGTGTCCGCTGACGAAGTTGCTGAGAGCGTTAGGGCAAAGTCCCATGGATGCGAAACAGCTCCGTGTGGAACTTGCTGAACCGTATTGTCCTATCTTTGTATATTGACGTCGAAGTATATATAGATATAATACAACTTGATTTACGTCTTTATTCATCCGTGCGACTTGATTCTTACTCGATTTTGTTGTGCGGAGCGACGTTAGTAAACAAAAAAATAATGAAAAAAACAATAAGAGTAATCAACACAAAATACGCATCCAAGTTCCGATTAGAATGTCAAAACGTCACAGGGCATCTTCTCGCAACAGTTCTTCATTGGACTCGCATTTACACTAAACCAATATATATGTATGTATACATATATTAGCAACCATGAAGGCATCATAAGTGGACAAACCTATTTTACGCCGGAAATGTATCTTCCAAAACCAACTGTCGCAGTGTAGACATTTCCCCAATGGATCCATGTTTCTGTATTCGGAATCTGATTGGATTTAAAGAGGCAGAATTCCCCATCTGGGAATTCTGGTCAGAATTTCATCAGATTCTGAACTGAAACTGGTATATATTTCATATCTTAGTACGATTTTAATACGGAAATCCTACAGGTTTTTTTTTATTGCTACAGGACAATTATAATTGTTCCCAAATAGCGATCACGCTAGATCACTAAGATACTTAGATATTAAGATAATACGATCAACTCATATATTAATTGCTATATGTAACTTTAATCAACAATGATGAAATAAAAAAACGTTTCATGGAGATGAACATTAATTCAAAATTGTGTTCAAAATAACGTGAAATTTTAGAACTCATTACGGTCCTACTCGTATCCTAGTAAGAACTTTTCGAATAGGCAATGGGTATTCGGCAGATTGGAACCGGAAATTTAATACGCCTGGGGGATTTCGGCTCATGGAATAGAAGTGTAGTAGAAGTGACCTGTAAATATTTTACACGTCCCCGAACAGCCATAAAATAGACTAATCAGTCTTCAACCGCTGCCAATAAATAAACATTATCGCAGCCCAATTACAAATTAATAGAATCAAAATCTTCGATTGAATATTAAACGTTGTCGATAATGTACGTATAATTCAAAGTACTTTGTTTATGTCGTGAATTTCATTTATGCATCGCATACAATATATTGTCGTGTAATTGGAAAACATGTAGAATGAATTTGTCTCATGCTAGTTATAATCAGACCATAAAACATTCTTGTTAATATACAAAAAGTGAGTATAAAAAAAATGGAACATCGACATTGCAATAGTCAGATCATCAAGATTTATGAAAGTTTAAATATTCAGAGTATAGCAATATCGAATTGGTCGGGACAGAATTTACGCGTCTCTACGTTTGATTTATCGTAAAACCTGTCGCTCAATCCACGCATTCCTTCTATAAATCACAAAATCTCGGACGTAGAAAAATATATACAAAGAGCGGGAAGCTCACGACCAGTCGTAAAATCCCAAATCTCGTATCGCCTTGTTTTATCGGCGACTGCGGTGTGGTAAGACATTGGTCGCCGAGAACGCAGGGTAATTGTTAAAAATGGCACTGCCCGTCAGACGAAATTTCCCCTAGATTTTCCAAGGACTTTCCCGGGAGGACGCGCGAGGGATGCGGGGTAAGCTAACGATCCGCACATGCAGAAATATGGCAGCGCCATGGGCACGCCATCAGCTCTGCCTCGTGCGGCTTTATCCCCTGTGGAGTTGTTACGTGCATTGAGCCTACGGGTTTAGCCGTGTTGTTGTAGTGTACTAGTAGTAGTAGTAGTATAGGCTAGATTCGGGGGAAGTATTGGCGCTACTGCCGCATCGTATCTCCTATTCGTCAGCCTTGAGCTCACACGCTGCATACAGATCTCTGTATTATAAGTTCCGCGCGTCGGTCTGTGCAGGCCCCGGGGCTCGAGAGGGTTTTCTCACATGCTACTTCCTGAAAAATGGATACTTCTTGGCGCAATAATGGACGTCTCGACAAATTATTTGCATAAACTGCGCGTACTTGAGAGGATTTAATCGGTACGCTCGCCGACATACAAACTCCCGCGCTTTAAGTCGTCGGGATCGGTGATATAAATGATCCGACGCGTACCCTCCTACGTATCGATTTCAAGTTTATAGGGTGGTTTATAGAGGTTTATAATAGCGGTACCAAACGCGACAACAGCGCGGAAAATAGAAAACGTAAAATCGACGGAATACTGCTGACGACGTGAATTCGCTGACGTAAAATCGCGAAATTTTGGCAGTGCCAAATGTGTTTACGATTCGGAGGTAAAATATTTTATTTCTGCTCAGACGAGAGCGAAGCAATGCCGGAATAGTTTTCCGTGCAAAGTCTTACCTCTATTTCCAATTTCCAAATTTGCCAATAATTTGGCAATATGAAAAGTATATGACAGGACCATTTGATTTCATCAAGCAAAATAAGACAAAAGTATACATCAATCTCTTGCGAGATGAACTGTTTTGGGTTGATCTTGTTAAATGTGCAACGAAACGGTTCTCTGAACTCGTATAATGCATTTACACAAGGCTGTCTCTTATTTACTTTCATTTAAGGAATGACTAAATGTTCGCCCACTATTTAACATGGGTTCTGTTCAGTGGTTTTATTCAATCTGATTATTGAATCCCATCCATTAATCCCATGAACATTCCGTATATTAATAATGTAAAAAAGATCCCTATTTCTTAAAGTCATTAATCTAATAAAAAATGTCACTATAGTTTAATAATAAAACACTTGAACTTTCGGATGATGTATAATTTGAAATACTAAATCTCACGAACTTGTGGGTATAGTAAATTTATTATATATAATGTATTCATAGTGTTTCGGAACGTTTTCAAAGTTTGTGTAACGAGACAACACTTGTGTGCGGATATGATTTCGTGATAAGTTTAACGTAATCTATTTTAACTTGTACCGCACCAAAAGAACGGGTCAGGCAAAATGTTCTCGGGCGTGACGACGACGCTGCGCATTCGGAGTGACCACGGCCAGCGTTGTTCGGTTATACCTGCGGAAACTTTAATTTGGAACATTTAATTTTTGAGAATTAATCTATGTAATAAATTAGCTAATGAAAAACGAAAATTTCCCGTCCGCTGACAGTCATTTAATGATGTATGCAGTTGGAGTTAAAGGGTAATAATTAACTTGAAACTATTACAGGATGAACTGCACTGACCGAGTCCGCTGCGGCAAGCATTAAAGCTAATGGTCAATCCGTTAAAGCTAAACTATTAAAGTAAACGCTCATTGAAATTTTATGGCGAAATGTCAACAAAATTTCCTCGGCACAATAAGGTGATGATTTATTCATGGCATTAATAGAATATATTTATGCCGTGAAACTTGATCCACTTATTAATTAAATTTTCCATTTGTTCATTATATATTATGTAGAAGTTCTGCGAAGGTAAATCGTGCATTCGGTATTTCACGAAGAAAACAAATCGTTTCACTCAACGCAAAATTAATTTGACTCGTAAGTAACCGTTAGGGACGGAGTGATGAGTGAGGGCGTTTGTCAATTTAATACAGGATTTCATTGTCTTGCGTTCAAGTCCTAAAACGGCCACAGCAGCACCTCGGCCAACTTCCGAAACTCGCCATCGGACCGGAAGGAACCGGCAGAATTGGCAACGATAAACAAGAACCGCTTGAAGGTAATCGTGAAAAAAGTGGTCCTTACCAACAGCGCTCAGAGAGAATCAGACACTTTAATTGCTGAAACGTAAATCCAATTAAGTGGAGGTACTTGGGTCGATAATAGTAATTGTTCGTGCTGAATGATATATGAGCGGCCCTTGGATCTTCCAGCGGTCGCGAGTTATCACATGTCATTACTCAAACTCCTCTTAACTTCGATTACTTTCACTCGTGTTTCGCAAACTTCTATTCCGTAGGTAGTAATCAAACGTATGAAGTTTTTACTGTTTGCAAAACGGTTAGCTCTCCACGGAGTTATTTCCTTTTTGCGTTTACCTCTCTTGAGGCGAATTTTCCATGCGTTATCGAGATATTCCTAACGAAGACCTTAATGATACGTCCATTAAGCAGTTTCCGTAATTAAACGTTATATACATGGTGATAAATTCCTGTGAATCTCAAAAATTAAAAATGAATTGAGATTAACCTTGCGTGTTTTTTATTTCCATTTCTTATCTTTCTTTGCGAATGTGTAGAGGATGAATAAACGTTTTGAAGTAGGTCAGATTTTCTTGCTTTCCTATTCCATTTTGTCCAACTAAGTAAAAATCATTACACGTGTGATGTAATTAGGACGTAGTTCTTTTTTCCAATTAAAGTGACACACATGTGCATATTTGAAGGTCAAATTCCTTTTTTGGTGAAGGGAAGCTAGTAACGTCAAATTTTTTTTAATATGTATGATCCCATCCATCCGTAAGCGTGATTTGAATGTTCCCAATTACTTTAATTTAAATGAATCGGTGACCATGACATTTATTCCGAAGGTCATTTGAAGTTCTTAAATTGTGTTTATAAACAAATATTTGACCTTCAAATGTCCGATGAAAGTAACTTTGCCCTGTAAGTCCTGTCCAAAAAATATCGTTACTCAAATCACCTTGAAGGTGTAAGACAAGGTCAAAGTCACTGTCATCCGAATAGCTCCAAATAACTTTTGTGGCTTCTCTCGCGAGCATGGTTTGCCAATGATAATTGGGATTGACGATTAAAATGACTTTCGTGTATATATATATATATATAATACGTAATGCAATTTCTTAATTTCTCTCCTGAGTGCATTTTACACTATTGAAAGCTTAATGAACTTCGTGAAAAGGTAAAAGTTTAGGTTTCGTAGAGTATGAAAAATCCCTTGTTAAGAATAAGTCAAGTTGTACCTTTTGTTGTAAAATATGGCTTACTTTTGATCTTTCTAGTAACTTACATAATAATAAGTTTAAATCGTCGTACCGAATGTCTGAGCTTTACAGGTTTGACGTTCTGGAAGTACTTTATCAATATAGTTCTTTTTTCAATAAAACATGTAAAACATTATTATTGATAATATGTATTCCATAGTTGTTATTTAATATTCTCATCGTTTTGAAGTATTCATAAAAGACTTGACAGAAATAACGGAATAAACATATTCAGTAAAGCAAAAGGACATAATTCGACCTTATAAATATCGAAGATTTTTTTTAAGCAATTGTCTCAAAAAAGAAAAGAAGGAATTCTGTACGACGCGCAGTTCTGGTCTCTAAACCATTGGTAATTTAAGCAATTCAATTTTCAATGGTGGTGATATAGGGGAATGCGTGTCGGAATATCTCTCACGCAATCTCGCGACCGGGTTGGCTGACCGAGTGGGCTACTGGGCCATCTGCGAACCCCAGTCACGCTTGGCCCGTTAAACACCCAAACCACGTGTTACGTGTCGAAACCGCTTCCCCGCGGATAATCATTCTAATTACAGATATTGCGAGGTACTGCTTATTGGAATATTGCGGCATTGTGGGATAGCTACGGTCCAAGGAAGCAGAACGGAATGATTTATGTGAAATCATGGATAGCGTATATTTTATTAATGAAGAAAAACACTCGGTCCACATGTGAGACTGTGAATTTTCGGAATGGAGGATCGATCCGTTTCACAATTCTCCCCTCGATAATATCCTACTAACTATTTTTCTCATTTATTGATTTATGTACAGAATTTTTTTTTCATTCTTGTTTTATGATTGTGGAAAAAAAAAAGTTTCAAAATATTCATTATTAATATTTCTGGTATTTACTTTTCATACTAAGATTTTGTAAAAATTCAACTACTTTTGCGCATTAATGTAAGTCAACACTTGTTAACAATAGGTTGCCACTTTGTGTTTCTTTACTTCAATATTATACCGTCCTCTATTTGTTGACGTGGAATATGAGCGAGTCTTTTTAAAAAGTGAAGTTTTTATTTAAAAAAAAACAGAAAAAAAACGAAACTCCAGAAAGAGTTGAAAAATTCACTTTTTTAAAAGAACGCCTTAAATTTTCACTTCAAAAAATGTAGTAAAATCATTTTTCCCTTCAGAACTATTTTCGCTTGAACTGCACATGTAGTTTTATGAGATAATATGTTAGACATAATATTTTCATTGAAAGGAAAATGCTTTTAAGGAGTTTAGAGGAAATCCTTTGATGTATTTAAACTTTGTATTTTTTTTTAGAACTTCGAAATGACAACTTTCTCGTTCGGTATAGTAGGATAACGGGTCGAAATTTTTCCTGAAAGTACGCCATAATTAGGAAAAGTTCCAATTCGAATTTCCGGAAATGGCCCGATTTGTTTCAAAGTTTGTGTAACTTTCATTCCGTAAAAATAGTTTCATAATACTCATTATCCAAATTAGATAATGAAATTTAGTTTTATCGAAGACTGCTATTAAAAACTGAAAATGTTTCTTGAATCGTGTCTCCGCATGAATCTTTCAACCATGAATGTTGTTAGAGAATATTTAATAAAAATAGGTTATGACCAAAACTATATAATATTTTAAATATCAATTTTAAAATAATATTTAACGTTGTACGACTCAACAGGCCGTCAAAATACTGTTTTAGGTCGTAGTCGTAGAAAAACCCCAAAGTACCTATAGGAAGAGCCTACCTAAACTAACGTGACATTTGCATAGTTTCACCGGACAAATGAGAGAAAAAATTGTTCAATTTACCTTTTTATTATTCTTTCATTGATTTTATATTTTCATTTTTTTCCAAATGTAGAACCGCCATTTGTCGTATCTATAAATGTTATGTGAAATTTCTTTCCAGGATGAATCAGATATCAATTGAAATACCAAACGAACTGGATAAAGGCAGTCAATGAATTGGAAATTATATATATCGCATCACGTAGAAAGGATCCTCGGTTGGGACGATCATCAAGTTAAAATGTATAAACACAAAAAAAATCAAATGAAATGAATGGAATGTATGAAAAAATAGTGAATGGAAAATATACATCGAGGGTTTTATTAGCACGTGTAGTCAAATTTTAATCAAACAGTCGATTGCTAAATAAACAATTCAATATGGCAGTCACCCAAAATGAAAAATATGTACATATATATTCTGTTAGGTTTTGAAATTGTTACGTCACATAATAGTTGCAATATAAAGTGACCCAAATAAACAAAATATCGGCCAAGTTTGATTCAAATTACTTTTGTTTTTCTACAAACGATCCTTCAGTATCTGTATTCAGCTTTATTTTAATCCTTTATGATCAGAACGTTCATATTGAAATATACTGCGTCAACGATAAGCGTTATATTTTTTGGTCATAACTGCGTGCGGATTTTCTTGTGTTCGATTCGTTAATATAATATCCAGAAGAAATCTTGAAATAAATTGATATTTGCTGCATTATTATCATTCACCAATAGAAATGCATTTTATCGCTAATGTACCGTCGTTTTCAACAGTACTCTTGAACAAAACGTCAATATCTCGGTATCAACGACCGGAAAATGTAATCTAGGCGTTTCTTGGCATTCTGTCAGGAATGAGAAAAGTTTATCGACTAATACGTCGGTGTAAAAGTCCCGTCTTCACCGTCTAATTTATTGACATTGATTAATAAAATTATCGAGTTTTGCATATTTCTAATGTTTTCGAAACATATATACGCGTTAATACGACTTTATAATGTATGACGTGGTAGGTAGTCCATTTCAATAAAGCTTGGCGATATATATTCTCGAGAAGTGAGAAACCGATGATAGACGCAGAAAAATGATCGGCATTACTCAATGCACTTTAGCATTCATATTCGTATATATTAACTTCACTTCGATCCTTTTGCGGCGGCTTTTTTACAATGAGTTTCGTATAGCGGAAAAGTTTCAAGAGAGAAAGACGTGCCAAAATGCGCACTTTTGAACTCACCCGTTCCTTCTGCCTTCGTATAACTAGGGCGAACTTTTTCAGCCACGTTTTATATATTTTCTACAAAACATTGTACGATATGGATAAAGTTTAAAAATCATTTTTTGTCCGACAAATGACGCGGCGAGTTTGTAACGCGGCACATTTGTTCGCATCTTTCATAAACAAACAATAAGCTACGGCTTATGGTGGTGCACAATTACGGCGGAGTTTTCGGGAATTTGCCCAAAGAGATATGAAAGAAACATGGCACAAAGATGGGGAAATAAAAAATCAGTTATTGCGCGATTATGCAGTCTACCGTATAATGACCCAGTACGTGGACTCATTCTGGCAGTCTGCTGTACGTTCATTACACTCAACTGCAATCTTTTGGCACAGATCCTGAAAAATAGGTCTGGTTAAATAAAAGTAAAACCTAAAGTGCATAAAGTTCCCTTGGGTAGTATGACTTGGCCAATCAACTCGATTTAGCACCTCGATAATCCAAATCTGCATCCAAATTTGGAATGTGTGCGTGAATTAAACATTGTTTTCATTCGAAAACAATTACAGAAAAAACGAGAATAAATTTTATTATCGGGTCTTGTGTATTCTTCAGATGTTACAGATACATCTCAGATATTTGCACATACATGCGTCAGCGAAAGGTAACTGCAGTTTAAAAAGAGTACAAGAGAAATTCGTCTTCAGTAGCGCGCTTGGATTTTGTGTAGTCCGCGTGTATTGTGCAATAGTGACGTTGTCATGTGCAATATGCATGCTCCTCCATGATATTATATAAATTATAATTCAAAAAGCAGACAGAAATTTTTCGAGTTTTCTTCCTTCTGCGGATTAAATCCAAAAACTCGATGTTTACATGAAATAGTAATTGATGTAAATGAAAGATATTACTGCCATATATTTCAAAAGATCTTGTTAAAAATAAAATCGCTTTGAATTATACTTTCAGTAAAAGTAGAGGAATACGTATATGCTTTTTTAGTGTAGCGGCAAAGGAATATAATACAATTTTTAAAGCTTTTTCTAGAAATTCAAATGAAAAAGAACAACAATACAGAACAATTATAACAATTGTACAAATGATCAAATACTGGACGTAATCTTACTAAGCAATAAAAAGTATTTATCCACATTAATTAATTTCAAGGATTTTAACGGAAAAAAATTGCTATTTTTCTATTTCTATTGTCCTCAAAATTCAGAAAATCAGCAGTAAATTTTTCTTCGCGTAAGAAATACCATGAATTCCATTGTGAAAATAAATAAAAGGAACATATGTCAAAGTGTTAGAACCTAATGCCAGAGAGTTATTGCGGCTTAGTCGCTAGATATAGCCGAAAAAGTCTGAAATCGGAGAATTGTATATTGATAAATCTTGACGGGGCGCTAAAATCTACTGGGACACAAATCTTTTGTCATCTTTTCAAGATTTATTTTCTATAGAGTTTTTATCGAGAACACTCCTGTATTGATTTTCGTAGTCGCTTTAAAGCAACCGGAGAGCTTTCTGTTTCGACGTGAAGTACTATTGCTCACTACAAATTATATACTGGTATATCATTGAGCAAAGTATCAATTTCTCATTGCCGTTATAGAATATACTCGTTTGGATAAATATATGGGATATTAATTTAATTAAATGCATTAAATACATAATCAAATATATCATTTGGTTGCGTGCCGGTTTTAATCATTTTAATTAAAGTAGGTAATTTTAAATAATTGCACGGCATTATCGACCAGCGTGAAATTCAGTATTTGAAATGCGCGAAATTTTAAACACTTCTAACATATTTCAGCACGATATTTTAAATGTCTCTTTAATGGAAGTTCAAATATCTTAATTAAGCAATAAAATATACCGTACCGAAACGTAAAAGTTTCTCTTGGAATATAAAATAACTATTTTATGAGAACGATAATCGAAAATACTACTCGTTCAATTTTCTATCCAGCTACGATGCTTCATACAATACGAGTACTTTGATAAATACGTAGAATTACAATAGTACTTCGAATCTGTCCATTTGCTTTATGTTTTTTGCTGTTCACAATGCCGTTACACGTTTAAATACGGAAATTTTAAAGAAATTAAATGTTCCGAATACAACGCAACGTTGACGCTATTTTTTAATAATTTACTTTTATCTAGATAATAAATAGATTATGGTTAAATTAAGTTAATTGTAATTATATATCTTAACAAAATAAATAATTAATTTAACATTATAGTATTTTAATAGATAATTATTTATGATCGTCATTATCGTTATGAAGAAATTATTCATTAAATATCATATACTTGTATCGCCTTAGTAACCATTCAGAATATAGTCTTCATGAATTGCAAAATTTCTACTGCAGCGGATATGGAACGATGCATTAAACTGAAATGTTCGAGAAATCACAGCTAACGTTTTACGATAGAACGGGAGTAGTTGTGATCATACAGTAGATTAGAATGATCGAGAAGTGTAGCCAAGGCGTGCGTTAAGAGAACGTAAAGAGACAAAAAAAGGAAAGAAAAAGAGAGATAGAAAAAGAGATAGAGAGAGATTCGTCAAGTAGAGTGGATATGAAAGAATCACAATTCGAGCATTTCAATATTTTCCGACTTTATTCATGAAGGAGAAATGTACGAAAAACAAAGTCATATTACGTACAAATTTAATCAATGCCATCCATTATAATGTATTAATTAAAATGTACCTAATCTACGTCCAAATCTTACAATTACAATCATTTCAATGAAAATATCGTGTTTACAGTAAAAAGGGCAATACGATATTATTTTTGTCACTTTTTTATTAGCAGTATAATAGATAAAAACATTTCAATAACTGTTAATAAAACTCGAAAATTGATCACGTAAAGAATTTTGTATCATGTTTGCGTTGCGACCTTTAGTAATTTAAAAATCAATATTAATAAATAAAATAACAATTTATAAAAATGAAAATAGACGCAACAAAAATAACAAAAAAAACATGAAACGGGTAAATTCGCAATAAGACCAAAAGTACTGAAAACGACGACAAATATAAAGAATGTAAGCAAGGTACAAAACAAATGGAAACTAATAAGAGGATACGAAAATTGAAATAAAAAAGGACTGTTTATTTGATGAAAATAAAGGAAATAAATGATGTACCTCGAGACGAACTTAGAAAAGCGAAATGCTAAAGAGTAAACATTTGACTCTTGCAACAATTGACATAACCAATAATATATATATTCGATGAAGCCTAAGATGTCGGCATCCCGAAAGATAAAATCGTATTACGTCTTTATGAAAAAGTCATAAATCATTAACGCAATTTGCAGTCAGAGTATGAGGAGTAAGTCAGAAAAAAAGTTTTGAGAAAACTTTGATAAAATAAAATAATTAAGAATGAAGCAAACCCGAGCGAAAGTTTTATTTGCAGGGAGTATACTATACAGTAATTCAAGAACACTTTGCTCGTTAAGTTATACGATGCTTAACGAAACTTGAGCTATTGGTAACGAGTCAATAGAAACACAAATAAGTGTTAGGCTTATTAATCTAAGCCTACGTACACAGATGCATAAGCAACTGATTATTATACATTATTATACGCGGTAAACAAATTCCTAAAGCAAAATGTCGCTAGTTTACTTCTCACTTCTTGATGATTCAGCATTTTTCTCCATGGTCTACATCGACCTACCCGGCAACATTTGTTTTTGTCGCACGCGGGTTTCTTATCAGGAAATGCTGGTGTCAGCACTGATGAAACCCATAAACTAGTCCCAGAGCGCGGTTCCCCACACAAAAAATTAAGTTAATGAGAATCTTCTTAAAGACGTTCGTATATATATATATATATATATGGAGTATGTGGAAATGTAATGAAATTCATTTCATTTTCATTTTACAAATAATGATTGTGTAACGTGATTTTTATAACATCTGCGACATGTCACGCTCTAAGACGAAATAATCGTTACTTTTACATCAGAAAAAATGTATAACTGTGTACATATATATACAGTTATATACATTACGTCCTAATAATTTCATATATTGCATGATTGATGCTATAACCAATTAGATGAGATGGAATAACTGAAGTGATATTCAGAACGTAGTGCTAAAGTCTATCGAACGGATTCGATAAAGTGAAACGTGCTTGTACGAAACTAACACGTGTCGATAATCATTGGCCAATTGCCGTAAGCTAATTAGAGGTAAAATTACCTTTTATGCGGTTATATACGAGTATTTTCTCACTTCGTATCAGCGAAAGTGATACTTTGAAAGAATTGCGAGGTAATCGGTTAATTAAAACTAAACGTATTCTTTTTGTTGAATCTATATTTACACAGTAATGGAAGCATTAATGTGAAAAAGGAGAGGATTTGATACATTACAGTAATTTGGAAAAAAAACTGTCCTATGCTGTATACTTTAAACAGAAGAAATGTGTATAGCCCAGCAGCTATCTATATTAATATTCGCCATTTTGTATTGTACCTCATTAATTTTAATTCTTATAATATAACTGCCATCGTAAATTTTACCTTTCTAATTAATAATATTCTCCTACGCATTGTGTTTCCTCCGTGCAAAAGATATTTTATACAAAATGCAAAATTCTAGATAATGAAATGGTATATGCTCGGTCACCGAGTCACAAGCTTTCGAAAATATTTAATAAATATTGCAAGCCGTGCTGCAAAGTAAATCTTGAGTCAATTTTCAAATGAATAGCGTGTAAATGAGCTACTCCGAAATGTTGTCATGATTGTTTCGCAACTTTCATTCTACATATATATATATACATATCTGCCTCGTATGTACACGTAGTTTCTCATTCCATCTTTATAGATGACCCTCTTTATCTTTCACCTCATCTTGCGGCTGAGTTTCGTACACGAGCTGCAGTTGCTCGATCGAGCTGAAAACGGAAGTACGGTATTTTCATCTTTGAAATTGCTCGCAAGTATGACCCAGAAAACCCGTGAACTAATCAAAAGTCAAAGAACGAGGAGCTCTTGCGCTCATAATAAACCACGAAGAGTAAAGTATCTGATGTTGGACACTGCGCCCTCGTTAACGGAAATCAAGGATCACGTGTCGGTTGGAATTATATCAATACAGCTAATAATTCAGAATAGTACCTACATGTAGACATGTAACTTTGTTTGGAATTTGCAATAGCTGCGATTAGGGAGATGGATAAACAATTTCTAGATATTGCAAATGTCTGGAATTATATGCCCACGCTTGGCGCAACGAGGAACGCGCTTTATTAATGCATCCATTAATATGACAATTGGACGAGTGGTGCGAAGTACTGTAGGGTAATGTCCGCGCAACAGGATCCTGGTGTTTGATGAGACCTCCGGTAGGACCTCCGAAACGAGAAATTCATGAATACGCATGTACTCGTGACAGTTGTTGGCGACATAAATAACCAAAACGCATTCATGGAAGCTTTCTCATTGTACGAATTCGCATTACACGGAATCGTATCATCTAACAAATGGGTTACACTCATTACGCAACTCCTTTTCGCCTCTTTATTGGCATAAATGACAGGCAAATGGGTATATGTTGAACAATTGGCAAGCAATCACCACCATTACTTCATAGTTGCTGATAATTGGTAATTTTTTTTGTATTATTCCAATGAAATTGTATCGTTGTTCGATTCGCAACGTAGTAGAGCATTCGAATATCGACCCAGTGGCGTTGATGCGTACCGCGCTCATTAATTCGTCCCGTGATCTTCTACCCTCTGACACGAAAATAACGATTTTCTGTCGATGGATATGTCACCCTCTAAGCTTCAGCCAAGTTGACAGCGTGAAACTTGCCGTGGTTGTAGGGGGTGCACATTACGCCTTGAGGTGAGTACATCGTAATACCGAGTAGTCCCATTTCCGATAAGGAAATGAACCATTTTCTCACATTGCGGCAAGTAACGAATGTCTTAATGGCCCCATTGACGATTAAGTATGATGTTGCAGATTGTACACAGGTTTATTAGCAGAAAGTATTGTTTTAAAAATGGCATCGATTGATTTTAATGCTTGCTTCGTATTATTTATGAAAGAGCAGTGTTTCGTGACGCGAAAATTGAGTTTTGCAAGCAAAATGGATCCCTTATTCTCCATGGCATCTCTTTTGTACCGTCGGTCTCGGTTCCTTTCATGTTCGTGCTCTTTCTTCTCGAATTTAAAAGTACAATATTTTATGAGCTGAAATCGCGACATGCATCTCCCTAAGCGAACATATGTTTCGAGCACTGTCGTGTTACAAGTTTGTGCCTTAATCTAATTTGACGTATGTCTTAAGAGTTGCATTCATACGTTTCTTAGCAATTCCCAAGAGACGAGCCGAGAAAAAGTTCACAATTTATGTTACTAAAAGCAAACCCATACGTGCATCCCGCTGGACATGCAACCGCAAACATTTCTCTGTCTGAACACCAAAGATCAACACCATTTCTACTCTTAATTTGATGTTACATTTTATATCGTAGAACTTTATTAGTTTACAAACCAAGCACATTTAACAAGACTTAAATATGTTGGATCGTTTATACGTTGTACTCACTGTTCTCGGTAAAGTAATTGTACATTACATAGCCCTGGGCCATCAGTCGTCAAGTGCCAGTAACATTATTCACATTTTCAATTATTTCTTTGCACAGTAAGCGACACATGTCCTTATTTACATGGTTTTGCATTTCGTTATTAATTAAAACTTGAATATTATGATTTCCTTTCTATCGACTAAATGAAAATGCACATTTCGACATGAGTTTTGAGAGAATTAAACAGACTGTTAATGAATTGACCAGTCTTTCGAGGTTCCAATGTCACTCCAGCGCGAGTAATGTAAATGAAAGACCAATGCTACGAAAGCGCACGTGTCATTTAGATTCATATTTGCAAAAATAATATTTTCATGAACCGTGTAAATATGCTATCGGCAAGATCATCGAACATAGACGCTTATAGAAGAAGAGAGCCCATATTAAACGACAGGACGAATTTCTCCTCCTCAACGAGATACTTTTCCCATGAGAGTAAGATAGACACTCTTATGTAACTTGAGTAATTTCGTTGTCATTTATCTCCCCGGTTCAATCTTCCCTATACAAGCCGGACTTCCATGTATTCATCGTTTAGACTTTTGATGTGTATGATGCATAAATATTCATCCCCCCTTGAATGAGAAATAAATAAATTGGAAAATGATTTTCGAGGCACTTTTCACTCGCTACAAATTGTTCGATCATTCATCAAAGCTATATGGGAGATGTATATTTTATCGAAATCGTGTACTTGGTTCGAGCAAGCTATGAGAATACCCCAGTGACACTGCGCCAATGAGTAACGTCAGCCCTTTAGATTGATCGCTGACAGAATGGCTATACATCAAACTCGCCTCTTTGCTTCTAGTTTACTAAAAATGTTTTTTTTTTTGAACAATTTTCACGATACATTGAGCCCCATGTACGACACGATGTGTATTCTCGTTTGAACATTTTGAGTAAATTTTTAATGTGATTTTGATTTAAAAAAAAACATGTGAACTCTCCTTGCCGAAATAACATCCCATAACTGTACTTGCGCCCACTTGGTCAAAGACTGCTATTGGAGACGATTGTCGACTTATGATATGACGAAAATCACTAAAAATTGCCAGTAGTTTCAAAATTTGTGTTACCAGAATACTTTTTACTAAGTGGGCTACATTCTGACGACTTATACAAAGATTGGTGCAAGAAAAGTTACCATGGAAAATTGAAAAATCCACACGGTATGTCCATCTGGTGAAAAGCATACGCAGTGCCTATATTCCGTTCAATAATACGTGCATATGTGAAAACAATCTATGAACTGAGGAAACAAAGCGAAAATGAAATTTTAAAAAGTGATATTGGACTGTCACCGCTGGCGCTTGAGCATTTCTCGATTGTTCCAAATGACCAAGTCGATGTCGTCGCCATATGGTCTAAACTCTAAATTGCGTTCGCACTGTACACGCGTTCAGTTTCGCACGACAGCGGTTGGTTCTTTGTGTTTGCGATCAACAACATTTACCACGCAAATGCATTAAGATTGAAGTGCAGAGCCCATATTATATCCGGAAGCGCTTGTTTTCATTGCAAATTATGTCGTATTAGTGAGAAATAACATTTTAATTAATAAAATTATTGAATATTACTTGAATATAATTTGAAAAAAAAAAACAATTAAGACAGTTGACAAATTTGCTTTATGTAAATTATTCGCGATACATAACATTATATAAATGTTATGTATCGCACTTAACGTAATTACTTCGATGAACTCTAACCTATTAAACCGATGCTTTCCTTCGCGTCGAATTTACCCTCGAACGAATTGTTACATATGGTAATGCGTCAAACTGCGGAACTGGATGCGAAACGAATTTAGGTACATTGAAAACTGGGTTTACTACTGGCTTGCTCATGAGTGAACGTATGTTACTATTAATCCGTTTAACTTTCGACACTCAACTTAGTCAAAGTGGCAGAATTCGCATAACAGGAATTTAGAACAGGAATAAATTTAACAGAAAACTGTTAAATATGTACCATATTTCCGCTGCACACCAATGCTAACGGTATACAATTCTCCGTGCGCGTACGGAACGTGACATTGCATTTTTGATAGAAATTTTTATGCTTAATGCGACCGTAGGTGGAAAGCTGCCCGCTGAGCCAAATTTTTCGAAACAATGAAAAATTAATATCACCTAAAACATTATTTTAGCAGGATATTTGTCAAACGTTGTTTGTAGCGATTCGGCAAACTGTTATGAACAAAAAATACATATTCATGCTTGAAATTGTATTATATAACCTGCCAAGAGAAGGGATGAAGTCGAAAGTGGAATTAATGTTTCGAAAATTACGCGAGTAACGTACAAAATAATACATATTAATCTTTTACATCGAAACAAACCTTGCCTTTAATCAACGCAATGGGAAAGCGCGAATTAACATAATCACACAAAGATATTTAGAACGTAATAAGCTTGTCACGTCTAAAAGGGGTTTTCACAAAAGTAACGGAAGCAGGCGAAAAACCAGGATGTGGTCCCGAGCGTTCTTTTACACTTATCCGAGCTTTTACCTTTGCCGAGTTTTCTCTATTTTTTCACGACGCATGTATAATCTTAACGTATTCTATTGGAGTGTCTCAATGGTATCGCTACACCGGCAAACAAACATACGGTTTCCGAATAATGTCAGTAAAATATCTACGATTTGTCCTCGTCAAAATTTAAAATTTTATTTTATTTGAAAGGAATAAGAAACATGTGTTAAACATTCATCCAAATATTCAAACACAGTTTTCTGTCCTATTAAAAAAAAAAAAAAACTTTGACAAAATAAAATAACAGACAAATAAAATTGTCATTTTTCTCACAAGTCATAGAGGAAATGATAAATTTTATTACTTTTACGTGTACGCGTAAGGATACGCTTATAGTCATAATGGAAATAATTACAGATTTATACGTTCGATGAATTCTCAAAGGGGAATAATGTATGCGTAAGATCGTGGATTAAAAAAAAACTTTCATTAAAAGTGATAATACACTAATATGAAATTACATTAAAACTATTGACGATGCGCCCGTTCAAAAGGATCAAGTATTAGTTGAGGTCGACTGTGCTTAACCACGAATACCGCTAAACGCGAACTAAGCTCTCTGTATAAACTCGAAATTTCTATCTAGCACCCTCGAAGCCTTAAAATGATTTATGTTGTTTAGAAAATTAACGAACTGCTTTGATAAATTTAGATAGGCTAGAGTTATTACTCATGAAAATGATTGACGACCCAGCAAACAATCACAGAAGTTATGTCACAATTATGTAACAGTTACATTAAAATGTCGCCTCAAAATTGGCACAGTTACATAACAGTGATTGTG
>JAPYZR010000652.1:0-28747 GCA_030522945.1 Trichopria nigra | reverse complement strand
CTCCGAGGCATCATCGGTTCTTGAAAAATACCAATTTCTTATTGGCCGAAACGTCAGCCCCTCTACCCAAGGTGCGCGTTGCGATACCTTTCTTATTATGTATACCATGGGATGGAGTGGAGAGTTGTGTATTGACCATGGTGTATTGGTACATTTGACATTTCGACAATTTGACGGGGTAATGTGACAATTGTGAATTGGTAAATTGTGATTGTTCATCATTCGATCCCACCATTATCTGACTGGGTGGCGGAGGTGATTCTGATTACTCGAAATTCGAGATGGAAGACACCGAAAACAACCAAAACAAAGTAGATAATATAAATTGGCTAACAATTTCCAAATGTGATTTATCGTTGTTTGAAATGATTTCACATAAAGAGTAATTTTCAGGATGAACAAAGTAATGAAAAAAGTCAAGATAATTCGGATTCAGAGGTGGACGAAATCGAACCCAGGCTAAAATTTGTAAGAATGAGAAATGATCTCGAAAATATTTTGCAAAAGGATGCTGCCAGCTGTATTGCTGTTCATCCAAAGGTATACATTTGGTTTCATTTGTAGTGTCCATCGCATGTGTTTATATTCTCATTATCACAGATTTGGTATAACACTTTATAATTGTAATTTCAGTTTTTATGTTTGGGTTCTCACTGGGGTACAATACACTTGTTGGATCATCAAGGCAATAGCGTGCAATCAAAGAGTTTGCAAGCTCATAGTGTAGCTGTCAATCAGATATCGATCGATCAAAATGGAGATTTCATAGCATCCTGTAGTGATGATGGAAAGGTGGTCATATACGGTTTGTACAGTGCAGAAAACAATCATAATATGAGCACTGGAAGGCTAGTCAAAAGCATTGCTATCGATCCTAATTATTATAAAAGTGGCAGTGGTAGGAAATTTATCACAGGTAAAATATTATCTATTCAGGCATAAAAACAAAAATTTATTACTTTGACCAAACGGTAGGTTTATTTATATTGTGTACTGTGTAGGAGATGATAAATTGGTTTTATATGAGAAGACATTTTTGGCACGAATGAAATTAACCATTCTCGGTGATGCTGAAGGCGGAGTTCGTGCCATAGCATGGGCAAGTCAGTTTGTAGCCTGGGCAACGGATACAGGTGTTCGGATATATGATTTAAATGCTCGATGTTCTTTAGGACTTATCAAATGGGCTAGAACAGCAGAGTAAGTAAATTAATATATGTATAATAAATTTTATAGACTTCATGCTGATATTTAAGTGTTTATTCACATAATTTAATATTGGTATTTTACAGTGCTATACCAGAGCATTATAGGTGTAATCTAGTATGGTCTGATGATCGAACATTACTTATTGGATGGGTAGATACGGTCCGTATATGTCAGGTAAAAAAACGTTCTCCACGTGAAGTAGCGAATCGAGAGTTACCTGAATATGTAGTAGATCCAGGTATATTCTTTATTTACAATTTTTAATTAATAGTATTGGACCAACGATGTATATCATCGTTAACAATCATATTTTTATATTTTATATTTTTTAACAGTATCAACTTTTCAAGTAGACTTTTACGTCTCTGGTATTGCTCCATTAGAAAATCAACTTATTTTACTTGGTTGTCCAAAAGAATTAGATGAATATGGTAAAAGTCAACGTCCGATGTTGCATATTGTTGAACCCAAATATCAAGATTTTACAGCCATTTGTGGAAATTCTTTATCGTTACGAGGCTATAAGGAATACAGTTGTAATGATTATCACTTGGATTGCTTGAAAGAAGAAAACAGGTTTGTTTGTTTAATATTAATAAATCAACTTTTAAATTATATGTTAATTATGATGATATTCTCACATTCAGGTATTTTATAGTTAGCCCTAAGGATTTAGTGGTAGCTAATTTATATGATGCAGATGATAGAATCGAATGGCTCCTTGCGCACAAAAAATTTGAAAAAGCATTGGAAGCGGTCACGATGAACGGAGGGAAAGATTGTAAACATTCCTTAACGGACGTAGGCCGCGTATACCTAGATCACTTATTAAGTTGTGGAAAGTATGATAAAGCTGGAAAACTCTGTTTGACGATTTTAGGACAACAGAAAAAACTTTGGGAAGATGAGGTATACAAATTCGCGAAAGTTCATCAATTGCGCTCAATATCCAATTATCTTCCTAGAGGCGATGTTACCTTGAATCCATTGATTTACGAAATGGTTTTATATGAATATTTGAAAATGGATCCAAATGGTTTTCTGCACCTTGTTAAAGAATGGTCGCCAAAACTTTATAATGTAACAGCAGTAGTCAATAGCGTGTTGGAACATCTTCTTGAACACACTCAGCACCAGAATCTACTCCTCGAAGCTCTTGCGATTTTGTATAGTCATGATGGAAAATACGACAAGGCATTAGCTATGTATTTAAAACTGAGGCACAAAGATGTCTTTCAATTAATCCAAAAGCATCAATTATATAATGCAGTGTATGACATGATTGAGGGACTGATGGATTTAGATGCAGAGAGAGCTATTCAATTCTTCCTTGAAAAAGAACGAGTGCCATCTGATATTGTTGTTCAGAAATTACAAAACAATCATCGATATTTGTATATGGTAAGAGTTCTACAATTTTTGTAGAGAATATTTCATTCATTGACAATTCGTGATAATGATTTATAATTTTCTATTATTTGAAAATAACAAAATGTTTTTAAATAAAAATTTCACCTGTGGTTTATAAAGTGTCACAGTAATTTAAAAATTCCATTGTAAGGCATTTATTAATGTGTAAACTTTAAAAAAAAAAGACAAAAGAAAATTTTGTTGGCTGTAATGTTTCAGTACCTGGATGCTTTAGATAAAAAGGACATTAAGAATTCAAAGGGTAAATACCATGGCTTATTGGTTCGTTTGTACGCCGATTATTCTAGAGACAAATTATTACCGTTGCTGAGACGTTCGGACAATTATCCTATTCAGCAAGCTCTCGATATTTGTAGTCTACGTCAGTATTATCCAGAAATGGTGTACCTACTTGGTAGAATAGGAAATACTTCTCAAGCATTGGCTTTGATGACCCGAGAGCTGAATGACATGGAAAGCGCCATTGCATTTTGTCAAGAACACGATGATGAGGAGTTATGGAACGATTTATTTAATTATTCGCTAGATAAACCTGGTATGTATACGTTTAATGAGATTTATAAGACTAACATAACAACTAAACTCTTTGAGTATTTCAGAGTGTTACAAAGATAAAAAATTATTCACTAATATTTATTTTTTAATATAATTTACCTTGTATTTTCTATATTTCTTCAAAAAAATACACACTAATACGTGTTATTTTCAGTTTTTAAATGGTATATGTCTTTTCGCAGATGCAATTACATTTCTTTTGCAAAAAATCGGTACACATGTTGATCCCCGCCTGATGGTTCAAAGAATAGAACCTTCTTTGGAAATTCCCGGGTTAAAGAAAGCACTCGCGAAAATGATGTGTGATTATAATCTTCAAGTATCAGTTCAAGAAGGTTGCAAGAAAATTCTTTCTAGTGACTATTTCAACCTTCACGAAAGACTCGTTCGAAGTCATCACAAAGGAATTTTTATTGATGGTAAGACCAGACACTTAATGCAACGGTAATAATTTTCGGGTATCTTTTTTATGTCTATCTAATGTGCTGGATATTTATTTAGATGATCAAATGTGCGGGGCATGTCACAGAAAAATTATTATTAGAGGTAAGTATTAACGTTTTCTTCCAACATCTATTTTAATTACAAAAAAAATTTTTAATTTATTATTGTTTCTCTACCTAAAATAAAAACGTATGAAGAATCGATTAGAAATTGAAAGGATTTATAACAACTTTTTATTATGAGATACTCTTGAGTAATCAAAAATTGTAATTAATTTCATTTTAAAATGAAATATACACACGAATATTAATTAATTAATGAAATTATACGTACCTATAAATAGATGTTCGTTCTCTCTTTTTCGAAAAATTTATCCTTTCCTTACATTTGGAATAAATTCTTCCCTTGAATGAACTTGATTGAATTAATTCTTAACAGATTTTTTTTAGTTTTATGTACGTTTGTATTAATATTTTTTCCATTTTATTATATTCAATATTTTAATTCATGACAGACGCTGATAATTTGTTTAAATAGTAAAAATATATTTTGACCGAGTATCATGTACATGATTTAATATAAACACTTTTTTCAGAACCTAGAAATCTAGTCGTTTTTTATTGTAAACATTCGTTTCACGAAGATTGTTTGCCAAATCTCCGAATGGTGGTAAGACGTTTGAATAAAAATTTTACTATGATTTTCGGCACTTTTCACGTTCAGAATAATTTATTCTATTTCATTCCCTTTAACTTTCAGGATAATTGTGTAATATGCAATCCGCAAAAAGATACCTCAACGAACAGTAAATAATACAGGTACAGTTTTTAATTCCGGTACATTATATGTGTATTATCTCTTTCGTTTCCATCTCGTATATAGAGTATTCATTTTTAAACTTTTCGCTTTCTTCGATTTGCTCTTCTTTCAAACGATGGTTTTGATTCAATTCTATTGATCTGATTTTCAGAATGAACCTAAAAGCAGAAATGTAATCGACAGAAGACGTTTTTTATTTTTGTTAGTTCTTTTATAAGACAAACATTGTATTTGCAACAGTTTTCGTTTTACTGTAAATAAATTTTTATTAATGTTGAACATTTTATTTTTTATTTAAAACGTGGATAAACAAAAAACTATTTATTTACACGCAATGCCTAAATTGTATAGTTATAAACAATTTATAAAAATGTTAGATAAAAATAAATTTCGCACAGTTTAACAATCACAACCAGTGGCGTAGCGAGGGGAGGGGCTGTGGGGGCTGCAGCCACCCCCCCCCCCAAATTTGGTTTTTGAATTTCGGGTCTTTGACCTGTTCCCTATAAATATATATATAGTGAAACCCGGAGCCCCCCCTGAACAACATTTCTAGCTACGCCACTGATCACAACTATTCTACGATATAAATAGAAAATAATATGAATTATAACATTTATATTTTAGGGATATTATTGTTTGAAATATGTTTTTCTATTAATACCATAGTGATTTCTTTTCAAAATATCAGGTTTTTTCTTTTTTTTTTTTTATTTTCAAGAAAATTTTAATTATTTATTAAATATTATTGTAAAATTTAAACTCACTTTCAAAACGTCGTTAGATTCATTTTTGGCCTGACAACCTGGACATTCGGGGCATTTCTACAAAAATATTATTCAATTATTAATTCAATGCAATAGTAATTATTAACTTTTTAACAGCCTTTTTTGTTATAACTTAATTATTGATCATTCAACTTACTTCTAATACATCACAAGGCTCATTTTTATTTTGACAACCTGGGCACTCGGGGCAATCCTACGAATGGATAATAAGATTTGGCTTGTGATAATTTGAAGTTTTTATGAATTCTGATAAGATTTGGGTTGATACGTGAATTTCATATTTGTCAACGAACCCTCAGGGCGTTTAAAATAATGGATACTTAGACATTTATGGCAGTAACAATTTTTATGAAATCCACTATAATTTTATTTATGTAGTAATATTTGTTATATGAAAATATTTGGAAAATTTTACTTACTTCCAAAATAAGACATGGTTCACATTTTTGTTGACAACCGAGGCATTTACGACATTCCTACAATTATATGACCATATGGATAAGTGCATATTAACATAAAGTTTCTGTAAACTGAGAAAACATAGGTATTTGTAAAAATAATTTTTTTAACATTAAAAAGTTTAAATAAATTTTTCTTAAAACTCTAAATTTTCAGAAAATTTTACGTCCTGTTAGTAAGCATACATGATCTGCACTAGACGTTTTTAAACACCTGTAATTTTTGTAACCTTTTAGAAACAGTTTTCGATAATTACGGAATGCTTCCAAATTTTAATATGCAAAATAGGATCATTTTTTCAATAAAACTAATTATATGTAGAATTAATTATAAAACTCACTTTCAAAATGTCGCAAGGTTCATTTAGCTTCTGGCAACCTGGGCATTCGAGGCATTCCTACAAAAATTTAAATAAAAGCAAATAAAAGCGCATTACCCATTATAGATCACATTATTTCTACGGTAAAAATATTTGTAAGTTTTAAACTCACTTCCAATATGTCGCAAGGTTCATTTTTATTCTTACAACCTGGGCATTCAAGACATTTCTGCACAAATTTAAATGATTAAATGTTTTATATTTGTTTAATTTCTTATAGATCGTGCTTATAATAGGATCATTTTTAAAAATTAAGAATATTTGTAAAATTCAAACTCACTTTCAAAATGTCGCAAGATTCATGTTTGGTCTGACAACCTGGACATTCGGGACATGTCTATAAAAATTTTATTCAATTATTTGTTCAATACAATAATAATTACTTAATTAAAGAAAAGAATTAGAATCTGTGATGTAGATTCGTAATATTGATATGTATATATTCTTATCTAGATTTGTGTATGGGGCATTCCAAGCCAATCGGGCAACTTTTTTGACAAAATTTTTAATTTTCAATTTACTATTTTTTTATCGTTAGTTGATGTAAATAAGGTATTTTGGACCATATCGGCAATTTTTATTTTGACTTTATGGAATTTTTTTCAAAAAATTAATTTTTAGCTCCCATTTAAATTAATTAATTGAAAAACAAATGAATATAAATAACAAATAATTCAATATATGATTTTTATAGTTTTTTTCTTGTGAATATCTTGCGAAAATATTTATTTTGAAAAATAACCAGAGCCAATAAATCGTTTTAAACTTTTTAATGTAATTTTGTTGACAGTAGGTCATTTTTTTAAATTCTAAAAAAGTTCATGATTAACCTTCCACTCATCAGTTATATGAGAACGAAGTAGGGTTACGGGCCGGGACGATTTATTTTTTATAAGTAAAAAAATTATTTTAAATTATTCTAAAAAAAATGAAGTCCCTCAAATTATATGTTTATCCATAAATCAGGAGCCTTATTTTTTTCACATTCAGGTTCGATTATCTCGTTCAATTTTGGTCCGAAAAACCTTTTTTTTTTTTATTTTGAAGAGGATTTCGTCCTCTTTATAATTTATTTGCGAATTTTTAATCAGATGTTTTATTTATAATTTTATTGTTGATAACCTCGGTCGGTAACTGTTCTACTTTAGAACCCTCTTAAGTATGGTCCAGAACCTTCCTATATGGCATCGCCCACTAGTCATTTATCAAAACAAACAATCTTTTCTTGTTTTAAATACAAGTAAAATCCAAAGATTAAAACTAAGTTGAATACATTTCTCATTTGAGTTGTTTACGACTCGCATGTCATACGTGTCAAATGATATTATACATATTGCAATATAAAATATGTGATATGAATTAAGATACTGATACTCACATCCAGAATCTCGCAAGGTTTATTTTTCGGATGACATCCATGACATTCAGGACAATCCTAAAATGAACAGTCGAAATTTAATAACGTGATATACAATTTAAGATATTTTTTAAGAAAATGGAAAAGGTTACTTCTATTTATCAATTAAAATGTACACTATGTAGACTCACTTCTAATACATCACACGGTTCGAATGTTGGGCGACATCCGCAGCAATCTGGACAATGCTAACGTACAAATGAAATAAAATTAGACGATGATCTAAAGACTTGTTACAATAGGAATACAAATTTGAAATATTAACTCACTTCCAAGATATCGCAAGGTTCGTTTTTGTCTTGACATCCTGGACAATTGGGGCACTTCTGTACGTGCATAAATCAATTTTCGTTACGTACAATAACGATCTCATTAGTATCTATAGTGTACATGTGCGAATAGGCTACATTGTCTATTATGCGTTAAAGATTTATCTGTTAGTAAATATAATTCAATTTACTTTTGATATATCACAAGGCTCCAGTTTTCGTCTGCAGCCAGGACATTCGGGACACTCCTGCAAATAAAGATCGTATATTTAAAAAGATATTAATTATGGCAAATGCACGTTGCATTTAGATTAAGGACCCAGTTGATTGATCTAAATTACTTAATTACGCAAAACGAAGGCAGCTTAAAAAAAAGTTAGTAATCGTTTTTAGTCAATGTTAATAATTAATTTCAAATTCTTTTAAGTAATCGTGAAATTTTTTATTTTTACTTCAATGCTTATTTTAACTTAATTGAAATGAAAGTGATAGGATATTTCAGTAAATAAAATATTTGAAGCGAAATCAATTTTATAAGCTCACCTCCAATACTTGACAGGGTTCATGCGCTGCGCGACATCCACGACAATCTGGACAATGCTGAAGAAAATTACCTAAATTTAGTTGATTTATGTAAAGGAGGAATAAAATATCGTGATTATTTCCGCAATCATACAATTTATCAAATTGAAACTCACTTCCAAAATATCGCAAGGTTTATTTTTATCTTGACAACCGGGACAATTAACGCAGTTCTGCAAACATTTGTAAATAAATTATATTTATAATTTAATATCAATCTTTTTGTAAACTTTTATCAATTTCTTATTTGATAAAACGATATATATATATATTTTTTTTTAATCTACTCTTTTAAAAAATACTCCAAAATTAGAAACCACAACCTTTCAAAGAAAGGAGTATTATAATATGGGTAAAATTATTGTTTGCATTAACTTGAAATGGGAAAATAGTAAAGCGATATTTCGACTGTTGGGAAAGTTAGAACTCTTAAATATATATTTTTCTTGTTAGAAGAAAATCATTGTAAAATGAGGTTGTTTTACTCCTTTCTTAATAAACATTATTTAAACTTTCTTGTACATCGAATGTGATGGAATAATCGACGATTCAAACATATTTGCCGAAGTTTCAATCACGCGATTATTGAAATTAATTTCTATCTTACGTTCTACGTACATAAATCCAACCTGATTTTTTAATTTTTATACAGATGTTATACATATGCTACTTACGCGTAATATATCGCACGGCTCGAGTTTTCGACGGCAGCCGGGGCAGTCGGGACACTCCTGCAATATTATGAAATACATTAAATATATAACAAAAATTATTGGTATTAAATATATAAAAATAATTTTGACTTTGTTATATATATAAATTTTATTATTATTATAAAAATGTATATATGTTAATTTATTTCAATAGATTTCTGTCAATGAATATATGCTTTAAAATATTGGTAATATAGGATATAATTATTGAGATTGATTGATTATTTATTAGAATTGACATTTTTTTACAACAATTCAATAACTACAAAATTAATAATTACGTTACGTTAATTAATACGGTAATTACGTTAGGGGAACTATAAAATATACAGGGTGTCCTTCGTAATTGGCCGATAATGTTACAGGGGGTGTTTCTTCATATAATTTGAAGTAATAAAATTCAGTAGCGAAATTCGATCCGCATCTAATTGCTGAGCAATTGAAGTTGGTCGATTATTTGATGTGCTAATTTCAAAAAAAAAAAAAATGCTAATGAGGCTTTCCGATATTTCCGGATATACATATATGTTTTTATTATCTATTTATCTACAACATTTTCTTTAATGAGCATTGCTTTTCGATTTCTTAAACCAGGCATATATTTTTACTTCTTTTCAAAAAGATGTAATGTATTTTCAAAGTATACAACAAATTTTTTGAATGCAAAAGCTTGAAAATTATTTATAGTATACGGGGAAAATGTCATAGAGCAAACATTACGTTTAAATTGAGGAAAATTGAATGATCTTTTTTCGAAATCTGCACGGAAGAATTCATAAATGAAGAAAAATAAATATTTGCAGTACACCATTAATTGCTCAGCAATCAGATAAAATCCATCAGATCGTATTTTGAAAAAGAACTTAATTATACTTAAAATTATGTGAATAATCGCTTCCTGCAATATTTGTCGCCAATTATGGGAGATCCTGTTCATTTTTAATTTTTTTTTTGTATTACGTTGTGTAGATGTAGTACTGTAAAAATTGATCATTAGATGACCTTTATCAATATGACGTCAATTTTAAATGAAAGTTTTCTTTCATTGTTTTTACATCCACGCCTCCATATATTTCCCCTACTTAAATATAAATATAATTACGAATATAAAATATGTGATACTTTGAGAACATCGCATGGTTTTTTTCTTTGGCAGCCTTCACATGTATCACTGCAATGTGTGCAGACGCTACATTTACTGAACGTTCTGTCTACCTCGCCCATCATTGATGGCAGTTCTAATTGCCATACGTAGTATTTCTACGAAAATTAACAATTCGTTAATATACCTTGTAGCAATCACACATGTATAAGTGACGTAACAATTAGATAACAAAACCTCGAAAACGTGCCCTAACATCCTTAATTTGTCTGTATGTGCACAAAAACTACAATCGTCGCAACAGCACGTCAATCCGTCAGCGTATGGCGACGTATGGATGAATAAGTTTTCAGTAGATAAACTCTTGCCCAAAAGTTTTGATTTGCCGACGAATGAAGCGAAATGACGAATTGTGAATTTCAATACGTTAAGGGGCTTTGCTACGTATGAAATGAATACGTAATATTTAAAGATCATGAAAATGTTTTTTCCACTAATTGGGCATCGTTTGCAATTCAATATTTGTATAATTGCACTTTAGGATTCATTATTCTGGGTATGTTTGCCTTTGAATATATCTATGGTGTGCCGGAAAAAAAAATTCAATTTTCATCTTTTTCTACTACAAAATATTAATAAAAACATTTCAAAGCACAATTTTAATTTTTCATTCATTTTTTTTTTCTTCAAAGTTTAGAATAATTTCAATGTGACATCGAAAGAAAGAACTGAATGAAAATATTGTTTTACAAATGAATGTATATCATTTCCCAGACAGCAATGGTAAAAAAGAGGATGCAATGTGGTCACAAAGTGCTCTTTAAGTCCTCTTACGCACCGATTTCGGAGCTCTTTTTTAAAAGTTCTCTTTAAGGTTAAACAATCTCTTGTCATTTTATTTAACAGTGTTAAAAGAAATAATACTTTAAAAGACCCCTTATAAGAAACCGTATAAATGAACGCTTTTGCGAAAACTTGGCTTTACCTGTAACCAATGATTGAACATAATCCGCAATCATTTGACGAACCTGCGGATGTCTCGTTAAATAATCAGTGTGTTGTGCTGCTTGAAATGTCTGAAAATTAAACGAAAAAATAGTTAATAAATTTTAACAGGATAAAATACAAACTTTATAAATTTTAGTAAAAGAGGACTTGGTTTGATAGAATATAAGCGAATCTGTATAAATATTTATAGGTACATTTATTTTCTTCGCGGAACAGTTAATTTTTAAAGTTTAACGTGCAGATATAGTTAATATGAAAATTGTGATATTTTAATTAAAAATTCGTTTATATTTACTGAGTATAAATGAGTTTTATTCAATGTTGAATTTTATTCGAAATAGTTTTAATATTTTGATAAAATTAATTTTAATTAATTTTCTTAAATTTGGTTTCACTTGTTTCCAATTAAATTCTGCCCTCTTTCAATGTTATTATTTGTGTTTAAATATATTGCCTTTTTTTTTAACTGTTACGATAATTATAAATAAATATTCACAGATTAATTGTCTAATTATTAATATAAATTACTATAATTATGATTGATTTGAATATAATACTCCAAAATAAATGGTTTTATCCGTATACTTTCTTACTTTTCTATCTAAATATTTTGACATCAATTCCATGTCTTCCTGCCAAATTATTTTGGAAGGTAATTTGAATCGACGTGGATCTTCAGTTTCAAGATTAATCAAAGGATTGATACGTAACATATAAGGCACATCTAGCCAGTTGTGTTGCACTATCCTTCCTTGCTTCGTCAAATAAGTTTTTATGTTATGAATTACATCTTTATGATATACTGTTCTGTCGATTTTGTATACTTCCATTTCTCGACCGTCTAAACATCGTAAATGTGCACTAACACAATTCTGAAAAAGTTTGGTATATTTAAACGCATTTGCCTGAGAAACAATCTCAGAAATGAATGTTTTTAAAATCAATGAGTAAATTTTATAAAAATAATACTGAATATATAGAGTATGAAAATATTTAAAATTTTGTTAACATGTTTTTTGATAGAATAATTAATAATGATATAAATTATAGTTTAAAGTAAAAACCAATGCCTATTTAAAGTTATGTAGGAATAATTTGTATTAATGCTTATATCAACTTGCGTAATCATTTCTTGTTATGACTCCATCCATCGAAATACTATGAAGTGAAAGTGATCCATCGAAATTTACAAGCGCTAAATAACGCATAAGCAGTACATTGACTCCTTCGCTAACTAGCATATCGCTGACATGATTTTCCATTCGTCCTAATTTGAAATTTGAATCACAAGGGCACTTGTGCTCTACTCGGACATAAAATGAATCCTTCTGAGACGCAACATAGAGTTTCCTCTCATACAGGCCTTCTTCTTTGCGAAGAAATCTAATCGAGTAATACGAGATAACAAATATCTGAAGTTCTATCTACTTTCAATGTATATTCATTGTATAGTCTGGCTCTTATAAATATTTTAATTTGTATAATTTTCAAAAATATACAAATTTACAGGAACAATTAATCAAAAAATTTACAAATATCGGTTTAAAGATAACAATAATATAAAATTCTATTAACTTAGTACCTAATACTAATCACATTAGTACCATATGTTATATACCTATATTTGTTTGTTTAATGTCCAGGATAGCAAAAGATGCAGAAACAAGTCAAAATAACATATAATATGTGCAGCATGTGACCGTTATTTCAGCATTTTCTGCATATTAGTCAATTTTGTTATTAGGGGTAAATGTAATTTGTAAATAAAATTTTAATAACTCATTTCTTTTTTCTTCCAGGCAGTGGAATTCTCCGTTTGTTGAACTAATCATCTTCGAACCTCCAAAGGAATTGTCAATCGTCATGGATGAGATGACATGCACAAGAAAGTCCCGACCCTTAGGTCCGATGGACTCTGCCGATATGCAATAACCTCCAACTGGTTTTGTATCTTTTGATACATTATCCTTGATGCAGACAATTAAGTTCTCCCGGAAACATAAGGCCTTTCGCTTATTTTCATCTAGAAAAGAGTGTAATGAATATGTGATTGTAAACAGTTAACGGCAATGTCGAGCAAGTATTTGACAAAAGGTTGATCCATTTGTGTTTAACTCTCTGAAACACATTAATTTATATTTCAACTGTGAATATATTATTTAGAATTTATTTTGTGGTGTCCACACATGCACGCACACACACACACACACACACACACACACACACACACCCATATATTACAAAGTGAAAGTTGCAAACAGAAGATTTGAGTAATAAGAGATTAGATATTAAGGCAAGTTGAAAACGGAAGATTTGATTAATAAGGGATTAGATATGTATACATTTGGCCCAAATTCAATGTTTGTATGGCAACGTTGAATTGTCATTAAATTGTGTAGTTTAGAAATTTTTTTCTTTTTTGTTTGAAAGATTATATAAATAATACAAGCAAACCAAAAAAAGCTTTATTTATGTATATATATATATATATATATATATATATATATATATATATGTATTTGAATGTGTCCTGTTTGATGAAATTAAGTGATGTTTTTTATTATTCGAGCCACATAATAAGTATATATACCAGTCTATATTTTTTTTAACGCTGTTATTGTTACAAATCGATTTTATAATAAACTATACATACATGATATATGCAAAATAAATACTTATGAACGATAATTACCTATACCAAAATTCGGAATATTTCTGCTGAGATGATCATAGAGATCCGGTGAGGATTCCTGCGATGACAACTCTTCGCTTTCATGGCTCCAATCTTCAAACATTGTCTTACATATCAGCTGTATTATCGATAAGTGAACTATCGCTCGCTTTAAAAGGTTTCACCTTTTTCAAAATTGCATTCAGTCACCAACAGTTAAAAATTTGGTTTAATTATCTTGATATGACAGTTCATAGAAGCCACCTAGTGGTCTATTTTACAGGCATCACAAAAATTCAAAATTTCGCGGTTTTTATTCCATCTCTTCATTTATGCCGTATTTTCATCATTGGACCAGAGATTAGTACTAATCTCTGATTGGACTGCCCGGTACGTCCGGTAGGTCCGGTATTATGCGTACTATATGTATATGGTATGCGCATGCATATGTCGTTTCATGAATAAAAATGTTTATATCCTCATTTAGTATCTCATCGTTTCCTATATGTAATATGGATCCGGATTGCTTATAGTCCTTATAGTCTGGTGAACAATTACATAGTGTCATATGTCATATGCATACGACACAGGCAGAATGTGAAAGCGCGAGTGTATGCGAGCTGTGACGAAGACCATGGTGTGGGGCCATTTTACTCCTTTCGGCATGCCACCTTAAAGAGCAATGTTTAGACTTATTGGTTGTGCTCCAAGGAGTACTTGAGCAATAAACAATGGACAGAGTCAAAAGGGTACAAAAAGGAAAGCAGTCAAGCAAAGAAAATCTTCGAGGTTCGTTGGTTTGACAGCACCTTTAGCGGGAAATTCGAAATTTAAATAAGAAAAAACCAATCGATAACTTTTAATTGATCAGTTGTATATATACAAAATATTTATTATACAATATGTTTATCTCATTTATACAGACGGAGATGGAGCTCAAAAATTTGGAAGCAAAGAAAGTATTAAACTCCAAAATTCACAAAGTAATAGAACTGACAATGAATCGAAATCGCCAAAGACTGCGGCGACTGCGGTAAAAGACCATTCAAAAATGCAATATTTAACCTATATTTTTAATTTTTTTTAAAACTGTACACAGCAATATTTATTTACATTACAATTACTTGCACAATAATAAATGTTGTTATTTTTACGTAATACAAAAATATTTTTTAATATATTTTTATTGGATTTTTATACAAAAATAGCCAAATTCTAGCAAGTCAGAGGAAAGTGACGGAGAATCTATATCCGAGTTAAAAAATCAACTTGAAATTGTAATGAACTCATTGGCAACATTATCTGCAGAAAAAACTAGAATGGAAGCACATTACCAAAGTGATAAAAAACAACTGCGCAGTGAAAGAGAAGAAGTATGAAATAAAAATACATCGCAATTGATTAAAAATTTAACAAAAATTATAAACATATTATTTAATCTATTACAATATAATTACACTTTTCAGTGTGAAAAGGTAATAAAAGATTTAAAGGACAAGTTGAAGCGAACTCATGGCCAAATTCAACCAGAGGTCGAGCACCTTAAGTACAAGTTAATTATGGAACGACACGAAAGAGAAAAGGAACAAATTGACCATTCTGCAATGATAAAGTAAAGAAATGATAAAATTTAAATAATATCCATTACTCTTTTTTTTATTGCATTTTAAAAATTTGTATTTTAGAGAATTACAAAGAATAGTAAATGAGGAACGAAAGGCAAAGGAACAAATGGAGTTGCAACTACGAGATGTGAAAAGTCAAGGATCGAATAAGCCACAGAGTAAGGTTCTCGAAGCAGAACTGGAAATTGTCAAAAATAAGCTGAAACAGGCTGAAGCAGCTGCAAAGGAGACACCATCTTTCCTTCTTTCGTTGCAAGCAGAAATGGCATCTATGAAAAGACAACATAGAAATGCAATCCGAGAAGTTCGTAACGTTCTCCATTTATTTTGCATTGAATTATTAAAATTTTGTAATTATGTTTACCTTTAACTTGAAAATATTCATTGCAGTGACATTGCTAATATGGGGTATATTTTATATATTACTTAATTATAGGAACAGAAAAGGGCAGCTGTTGCTGAGCAACAAGCTAGAGCTCTAGCAATGACTCATGAATCAAGAGTAGTTGGACTTGAGGCTCGATTAGCTGAACTTTCAGAATTTGTTGGAAGCTATGATCGTCTTCGACAACAAGATCAACAAGCCATTCACAAACTTAAAGATCAATTAATTAATATGCAAGATAATGAAAAAGAGGATCAATGTGACGATCCACAGAAAATTGCCAGCAAAATCAAGGAACTTTATTCACGTCTCTTAGAAGCTGACAAAAGTACTTCGTGTGCTAATGTCAAAGGTAATATACTCCCTTTTCATTAAATATTAAATATTACATAAAAATTACTTTTGTGCAAGAAAAATGGTTAATCAGAATATTTAACGTTTGTAGACTTATTAAATAGTTTGCATCTTTGTGACGTCAATCAAGATTTTGGTTATAAACAAAAATACGAAGTACTTTTAGAAGAATTTGAAAATTTAAAAAAAAATAATACAGGAAATGGACAACATCAACAACGTATTCACGTGTCTGATAGAACGCAATTGCATCGTGCAAAAGCACATAGTAAAAATTTGGAAGAAAGATTACGCATGCAGTCTTTAGAAATGTCAATGAAAGAAAAAGAATTTAAAACAAATCTCGAAAGTTTACAGCAGGTATCTTAATAGAGATTTTTAACTTTTCTCAAACTTTTATACATACAATTATGTAATAGTTTTAAAATGTTAGCAATTCTCAAATCTGAATTTATATGTAAATGTCATTAATGAACAATTTCATCATAATTTTATGCAGGCAGTACACGAAGAATCTTTAAAGACTGAACGCCTTTTAAATCAAAAGGATAGCGAATATCGTAATCGAATAGCTGCATTAGAACAGCAATTACTTCGCCAGCGAGAAAGATCATTAGTGGTAATAGAAGAAAAAGATCACGAAATTCAAACACTAAAATCTTCCTTTGATGCACTTGTACCTAAGAAAAACACTCCATTAGAGAATGAAGAGAATGACAGATCGCAGTCCTCATCTAGATTAGACGGACCTGAAATAGCAGCTTCCAATGGTGACTTAGTTACTGGACTCTTAACTATTGAGAATAATCCGCCTATGTTGTATTACGCTCAGGAATTGGCTCGGAGAGATGTATCCGTTTCTATGTTGCGGAAGCAAATTATTGAACTAGAAACCGCACTTCGAGATTTACAAAGAGAAAATTTTAAAGATGAGGAGAAACACGACGAGGAACTGAAGAAGCTTCAAGCCCAAATCACAAGGTATAATCGAATTAGCTGTAATATCAGTTTAACATAAAAAAAGTTTTAAAAGATTTTCATCGACATTTCGAATGTATTTCTATCCCAGATTACTAAATTCAAGAAACATATGACTTTATACTTGATAACAATTTAATTTAAAAACTGTTCTTTTATCGATATTTTTATTTCGTTCATGATTTGCATTATTGCAAAAAATTCAGAGCAACTAAAAGTTTACAGAAATGTCGAAAAAATCCAGTTTTAACTTAATTTTCCATCGTTTTTAAATTGTTGGTCACAATATTGAATGTACCATTAGTTGGACCACGTATAGTACATTTATTTTCATGTTTTGTGTGTACACGTACATAATTGATCTCGAATTATCGGTTAAAGAATATATGATATAACACAAGGTACAGAAAATATTTATGTGTTGTTTTTGCCCAATTTTCTTGGAATTGTAGACAAAAATTACATATAAAAGCCGATTTTCTGTCATTATCATATTCAGGGAAATCAGACAGATAAAAAGATAAAACAAAAAACATAATGACAATTGAGCTGAAAAAATAAAATAGAATAATATACTTTTTGATTAAAAAGTGATTAAAAATACGTGAGCCTTAATTTCAACATGTACAATATGAATAAATACATAATGTTTAATTTAATAATGTTCCAATTAACGAAAGAGATCATACATAAGATAATAAGATCAAAATAATTAAGTATCGTGCCGAGGATCTTTATTTTACAGTAATTTTACGCTATGTTCTGTATGAATTTATAAATAGTTCTTATATTGACATTGTAAATAGTCTGTCGATGCTTTGCCATATTTTTAATGAATGTTTTTAACCAAACAATAAAATTTCTATAGTATATTATATGTATTTGAATCAATTTTTTTTCGTTTTGCATTTCATATTCTTTAATTTTTAATAAAATTTTTATATCAATCGAACATATTAAACTAATGTAAAGTGACGAATAACATTATTCAACCATTTCATTTAATATATTATATTTGTAGCTTATTGAAGCGTTGAAAGTGTTCATTTTTAACACAAATAAATTGTCCAAATTGATGTGAAATATAATAGGCTTTCTCCATGTAATTCCTGAAATTAATGTAAATTCTTACGATCAATCAAGATGTCATTTAGAAACTATCACCAATTGGTATTATATATTTCACTCGGGTGACCACACTTAACATTATTGCATAAAAAAAAATCATAAAGATCGAAATATAATTGTATTATTGCTTTAAAACTTGTAACAATCGATAAAAGAAACTATTTTTCGGTAACATTTGTCATATTTAATTTTTGTTTTATGCAGGTTGAACTCCTGCAAGGCTAGAGAAGGCGCGAATCTCGAATACCTCAAGAATGTGTTCGTCAATTACTTGACAACTAAGGATAGTGCGAGGAAACGACACATGCTTAACGCCATATCAACAGTCCTTCAACTTACAACGGACGAAAATGAGAGGATTCGTAAATTGAAATGACAACGTTTCAGTATTTTCGGTTTTCGTTAATGAAATTTAGAAAGGAGTAATTTGTATATTTTCAAAGTGCAATACTTACCTAGTATTCAAAGACTTTTACGATAGAAGGATAGTAATTCCACGCGAATTTACGTTCCAAAGGCTGTAAAAATCATTGACTAAAAACAACCAAGCAGATCGGTACTCGCTTAACTTAACAGGATACATATAGGTACTGAAATGTACATTTACACAACTCAGTGGTCTGTCAAATATATTTGTATTTACAGGAGGATTCTTTTTTACTGCACAGTTACTTATATCTTTATATATATATATATATAGATATATGTGTCTATATATGCACATACGTATACATATATATACACATATGCACAAACCTATTTATTTATTATATACTCATTTCTTTTATACCGTCTTTATCTAACTTCCTTTCGATCTTCCATAAAATTTCGTACAAGGACCAGGTAAACATGTGACATCCTCTTTGTCTCCGCTCTCTTTCTCTATTTATATTTATTCCTTTTATTTTTTTTTTATTTTTTTTTTTATTTATTTATTTATTTTTTTTTTTTTTTAATTGTTTTCTTATTTATTTATTTAACAATATTCCCTGAAACGCTCATCAGGATGCCTTTACTAAGCAGGTATTTTTTCGAAATGTAAATTGATGATCGTAAGTTAGGTTTTGCTCTTCGAAACTTTCACCGGTGAGAAAGAGAGGGAGAGATAGAGATAGAGAGTAAAATGTGTATATGTACTTCGTTCGCAGGATTGTCTCCCTTTTGTCTTCTCAACATTGCCCTAAATCACAGTTGCCGAATGTATGAGCGGCATTCGTTTCTTTTTAAAAAGAAAAGAATGAGAGAGGAGAGAGAGGGAGAGAAAATCAACGAAATATTCGTAACGACGAAAACAATAATTGGTTGAGCTTGAGGAGGATCGAACGGTTCGTTTTCTCTTTAAACGCGGCACTTGACTGTCGAAACGATTCTTACGACTCGAAATAGTCGCATATTCAACAATTCGGTTGAAAAAGTACAGACAGTGATTCCCGGATAGGCGCGGTGCTCAAGCACGGTATCGAAGCGCATCGAATCGAATAAGTAACGTAATGCGAACAAATATGTAAACGTAAAAATTCTAGACTTTAAAAAAGATGCGTTAAGATTTTCCATTCTCGGCCGTCTGTCGTTCTTCTTGTTTCTCGTCACCCTGTGCCTTGATTCTGATCGACGATCGATTCGGAAAAAATCAATATACAAAGTAATCCTACTTGTTACGCTCGTCATCGTCGCCGCCCACACACACACACACACACACGCGCGCACACACGCACACGCTCGCGCACACCGTCCTACGCCTTTCGCAACTAAATCTTGCGCTATCGAAACTCTCGCTTAAATCTTGTACACTCTTATATTTTCATATTTACAAATTGCGAGATATATCAGCTTCGCTCTCGCAGTCTACGGCTTCCTCCGCTTTACAGCCAAATTTAACAAAGCCTCGCGCCGAGATTCGACGAAGCTACGGGAGGAGGAGGAGGAGGAGGAGGAGGAGGAGGGCGAGACATAGGACGCGATGAGGGTACTTGACGATGCTGTCGCAACTTGATGACTCGCTGCTTACGTCAAAGCAGAGGTAAAAGTTACAAATAAAAAATAAGTAATAAAAATAGTCTGAAAGGGCTGCTTGAGTATTGCCTCGGTCTTCGAGAGAGTCACGGTGGATGCTCGAAGCGTTAAAAGTTACATACATTAAGGATCTCGGCAAATCACAAGAACTCTTTGAGTAGACCAGAAGAGGCGGCTCGATTAGTGTATAAATGGTTCGTGAGTATATCGACGAAATTGAATAAATGAATAAACGAATAATCAATGTGTATCAATTACATACGATAAAAGAGGAAAAAACTCTGAGAGAGTGTTACAAGTGAGAGGGGGTCGGAGAGGGGGGGCAGTGATTGAGAAACTGACCTAAGACAGAGGTGTCGGCAGAAGCGCCAATATCGAATAAGCTGTAAAAAAATGCATAGAAACAATAATACAAATAATCAAGAACTCATTGTTCAAAACAGGATCAAAATTTTGACTTTGAACTTCTCTATCCGCGCTAAATCTGTCTGTACAATATAAAAGTAATATAGTATTTTTTCCCCGACCCTCGCGATTCTGCCGGCGACGCCTGCCGATGCAAATTGCCAGGAGAATCGATAAAAGTCAATTAAAACTTTAAAAAATGTCGTTGATCTGCCTTTTCCTGTACGCGTAAAAAAAAAGAAAGACAAGATTCGTCGATTCCCGGCGAGGTTTAAAAACAGTCGATAAGTACTTTCAATTTGATACTCCGGAGAGGCCTTGCTCCGCGGCTAACAGTAGATTTTTAGATTACATCACTAACAAGGGAGATTGCAGCTTGAGCGGTCGTCGGAACGGTCGAAGGAATACATGCATACACATACATACATAATTATGTATGTATGTATGCATCGAAGCGCGCCAAAAAAGGGTCCGATTATCGATTTGCGACACCTTCATCGATGTTGCACGACAACGCCCCTTTTGGAATCTCGTCCCTCGACGCGAAATCCACCTCTACATGCATCGTCCAAGAGTACTCTTTCTGTACTCGTTCTCTCTCGCATTCGCGTATCGCATGATGCGTATTTCGAGCTGCGCGTTTCCTTCTCGCACCTTCCTACGTGACCTGCTTTTTCCAATTGTTCTGTATGTATATACATATACATATATACACATATACACAAACACACGCATATATACATAAATATATATGCACATACATACCTCATACGCACGTATGCATGTATAAATATACATGTATATGCGCACATATATATATATTTACATATACATATATTATAAAGTAGATAACTAAAGTATATAAACTCTGATTCAATCTGATAATTCTTTCTCCGCTATATCTAATACTCTCCGGAACCGTCAGCTTTTTTTGTTTCATTTCTCTTCTTTTTTTTTTGTTTTTGTTTTTGTTTTTTTTTGTTTTTGTTTGTTTTCCTGTACATACACATTCTGTCTCTCGTAGCCGCCCTTCGATCGCGGGAAATGCGAATTGAAACAATTTCAACAATACCTAACAACTGTACGGCTTAGGCCTTCTCCGCTCACTCCCTTTCGCATGGCGCTTCAGACAGACCGACAGACAGACAGATTGAAAGAGAGAGAGAGAGAGAGAGAGAAAAGAGAGAGGGAGAAACGCGCATAGTTTCTTTGTTATCATCCACCCACCCGCGGTACTTGTCTCGGACAATTATATACAAGCGAGACCGTAGACATTCCTTTTCGCTATTAGGTTTACACCAAACGATGTGTGATTGCACCAAAGGAGCCGCACGTGGGCTCCGCACTGTACGCTCGTAAATACGTCGACGCACTACGTTCTATTGTATAGTGGCTACGTTAAAACCCGTTCCGGCCTTCGTCGACGCCTTCGAGAGCGCTGCAAAGTTCACCGAAACTCACGTTCGAGTTTAGCGACGCTCGTCGAAGCGGTCGCCGACGTTATCCGCAGCTCAACGCGACACGCGCTGTTATTATAATAACATAACTTATTATATTCTTCTCGTCGAAATCTTGCGATTTTTTCGCGCCCTTCGGCCCTACAGGCGGGTCGCGGCAGGAAACACAACCTCAGCGGCATAAAGGGACGACGTAAAGCGGCAGAACATTCTACTACGTTTTATCATCACAGGATGATGATGAACTCGTGCTGAGGAGCGAGGGCATGCGAAGTAGTATTATCACAGTTAGCTCGAGGGTGCTAGCTACCACTGCTGCTTACCGGCAGTGACAGGGGAGCTCCCATCGACGTTGGAACAGCAGTCAGGCTTCCTGAAGAACAGATAAGAAAGGAAATATAATCAAACTTGATCATCCTTCCTTCGAGTCATTGACGACTAAGAACTCCGATTTCTTTCGTTCACTTTCAAGCCTTATTATTATAATTAAGGAGTGGAGTGATATATTCTTTCTACTAACTAAAATCAATATGGACGAAGGTATGAAGGGGCAGACAAGCATACATACCAGTAACGTTAGGTGAGGCTTCGGATGCAGACTGTGGACTGACGAGTGGATTGGCGTTCATTGTTGGCGTCAAGCTGGCTTTGAGCTTCTGGCGCACCTCGCGTATCTTAAGTTGCAGGCTCATCTTATTGGGGAAGACATCCGCGTGCTTGGATTGGAAAGCCGTCGTCGCCTGCGTGGTAGGGAAGTAGCCGTGCTCGTGAAAGAGTTGCATCACGAGCTGCCTGCGCTGCTCGAGGACCTTCTTGTGGCCTCGCTCGTTCTCCCTGCCGACGCTCGCGATTCCGCCACCCGGAGTCTTTGGCGTTCGTGGCGAACTCGCTTCGACGTCGCTCATTAGAGCGGCTTCCGTAGTTGCCCGAAACTCTTCCACGTTGAAGTCGGGCCCGAAGAAGGTGTTGCCGGTCAGCTTTACACTGGCGCTCGACTTGGGCGTCGCCGGCACCGAACCGTTATCCGATTCGTCCTCTTTCACTACTTTAAGGACAAGAGAAGAATAAAACGTCAATTGCAGTCGTCGTTGTTGGGGAGGTTATTGTGAAATGATAGATATCCTAAATTATTTCGGCTTTTTCCGAAAAGACCGACGAATCGATATAATTAAGAGATTGCTTACAATTGATAACAAATCGGTACTCTACAATTTGTACGAGATGGGGACAACCGTAATTAACATTATGTCATGGATTGATGATGGGTGAAGTGTCGAATTTTTCAACTTCGAAATAACTCAATTATTTGACGGACAATTGACAGAAACAAATTGTAAAACGTTTTTCCCGTACGTTTCCACGTCACTGTTTACTAAATAGTTATTAGATTTTCAATAATTTAAAATGGCGGATTCAAAATGGCCACCAAACACAATTATGTTTTTAGCCACTATAGTGGCTTCCTCGTCCTCTAAAGGTTAAAAAAAAATATATATATATAATTCGTCTCTATAATATATTTTGGCAATGTAATCTGCTGCACATGATTTTTTTTTGTTTTTGTTTTTGTTTTTGTTTTTGTTTTTGTTTTTATATAAGAGGCTAGTAATGCTAAGACATAAGTAAGTTTTTCCCCAATACGCACTCGAAGAACGATGCGGAGTAGGGGGTGGTTTCTTTCGGTATCCTTGAAGATTGACCGCGTGCAATCCGGTGCTCGCTGTTGTATGAGCCGAAGTCGGGGTGTTCATACTTATTGCACTTGGGCTCTGGATGTCTTCTGGCTTGAATTCAGGCAGAGACGAAAACTTTTCTTGAAAGTTCACCTGCTCGAGAACTCTGCAATAAGTCGAAAAAATATCGTTTGCAAAATTTACCACTTCTGACAATTGATTTAATGTAACGTGTGTCAAGGCCGTCGTTCGAATTCATATCTTTATTAAAAGCCAATTCTTAATCAGACTAGTCGCTCAACAACCGATAAGAATCACAATAACATTAATTAAAATACATCACGTGACAAATTTAGATCTTATTGGCTAAATATGTAGCATATGTATACCCGAAAAGTCTCTCTTACCTGTCCATACCGTCCTCAACATTTTTCTTGAAAAACGAGCCCTTTTTCGTCAAAGGTGACGGCGACGCCAATGATTCGAGTAAGTTCTGCTGCGATTGCGACTGCGGCTGTGATTGCACCTGCATTTGTGTCTGGATTTGTGGCTGAGTTTGCGGTTGCGAGAGCTCGGAATTGTGAGATTGTTGCAAACCACCACCGACCATCGTCAGCCTCGTGTCGGAATGTTGAGACTCCATCGGCCCATGTTCCCCTGCACTTGATGTGGGAGGCATTGCTAATGGGGAACATTTATTAAACGCTTAGTTGTCACATATTCCATTCTATCCTTTCGATAATATATCTGTCAATGCAATACGTGTAATTTCACAATAGAAAAAGTGTATATATAACCATCAATTTTCAGTCTGGAAAAGTAATCGATGACTAATAGTAAAGAAGTGTACGTGTCAAGTGTAGACTTATACAAATTCGCCTGTATACTTCAATATTATTATTTATACGTAAACAAAAATGGTCAATGTATGTATAGAAGGAATGAATGATCGATTTGAAACATATGAAACAATAAAGTATTGGTAAATACAATACAATGTAATAGTTTAGGGATAAGTAATCTTAATTTTTTAATTCAGTTTCATTTCAGATCGAACGACAAATGGATCAAATGAAAGATTGTTAATAAGACTTTATAAAACACGCCTATAGTCAAGAGAAGCAAGGAATTCAAAAAAACATTATTTACAACTTATAAATGTCAATTCACTACAATACTATTATATTTTTTGATATAAACTCTTCTAAAATACTTCGTTCTATTATTGTTGGTACCTCGCCATTTGTGTAGTGTAATGTAATGAAATTCGCAGCACAATAATGACGGTTATTATTATTATTATTATTATTATTATTATCATCATCATTATTATCTAATCACCGAAAAGAATGCAACGCACTTACCCATCGATTGTCTTCTTTGCAGTGGGGCTCGTCCGAGCTGCGCAGGAGTGGGGGCGAGCATAAAAGTACTTTTGGAAGATATTTCGTTATTTGTGCCTACATTATCGTCGCTGGGACAACTCTTTATTTGAATCGGATGTTCGCCAGTGGTCATGCTGATGCTATGCGGAGTGTGCGGGGTACGAGGAGTTGACGGCGGATTTGATTTTTCATCTACTTTCCTGTCTGGGTCGCTTTTAATGTGATTCACTGAAATTTGAAATGCATTTCATTGATTAAAATCTATTCGGCGACGATAACAGATAAATGCGATATTATGTAGGAAATAAAAAAGAAAACAAGTCTGCGACTGTTTTTCAAACCAACCGTAAAATTGAGCGTGATTGGTAGCCGGGACGTCGCATTTCTCAGATTCTGCAAGCCTAGCTATCGAATGCCCGATGCTGCGATAACTTGGCGTACTCGGATTACTACCGGTGGTATTGTAAGACTTGCTCACGATAACACTGTGGGGCTCGATTTTAGTTCCGGGCAGCAGATTTTGCGCATTAATATTTCTACCGCTCGCATCTACAAAATTAGAAATTTTAATCTACATAAATTTCAGTTAATAAAATCAACTAGTTAATGAAACGGTTAATAAGTAATAAAAAAGTACTAAACATTACTATTTCACTATAGCACAAAAAAAGTATATATGCTAATAAATAACGATTTTTTTCCATTGACTTTAAAAATGTTTGAATTTGAATTTTCTCCATTCGAGGTACATCTATGTACAATCCGATTAGTAAACAATCAAAGGCTATTCGTTTATCTGTTTGGCTCCATCGAGAGCTAGCTCTCTTCTAAAGAGGAGTTGTTTCTGTTTCACACTAAAATATGACAATTATGATCAACTAACTATGACAAAAAACAAGAAAGCCTTCGATAACAAACTTTTCGCGTTTTCTGTCTAAATTCTCTTGCCGTCAACGTGCAGTGGTTCTAAATCGAAAAAGTGGTAAAAAAAACTCGCAGCTTTCTTAAAAAGCTGCCGATATTCTTGAAAAATCATCTTTATACGATAGTTTTCGAGGTTGCTGATTACGAATCTAAAGTCACATTTTCAAAATTCAAACTGGCGAATCTAAAATGGCTGCTACGATGCCGCTAATTCCAAAATTCAAAATGGCGGCTATGAAGTAAATAACTTTTACAATAAAACATAATTTAGAATAATTTTTATTCTTAATGTACATTTTTTTAATTACATTAAAATAATATTTAAGTACATTTCTAGTATACTGAATTGCCAAAATAGTACACTACTTAAAGAAATACTCTTAATAAAAGAGCGAGAATTTCGTGAGAAAATGGGTAAAATTTGTTATTGAAGGTTTTCTTACTTTTTGACATCGTTAGACCCTGTTGATCATGACTGTCATATTTTTATGTAAAATATAAATAAATTTTCTTTAGAATGAAAAAAAAAAAAAAAAAAAATTGTTTGGCCCTGTTGGATGGACCCCGTAAAATGTGCGTTTACGTACAATCCAGGGGTTATCTTTTTGTACATCCGGTCCCAAACGATTTATCGTGTGTAATAACGCTAGACATTCGAAGAATTCGTCTACGTATATTACCTCATATCGTAGAAATTACAATGTCATAGGGTAATTTAGTAAAATTAAAAATATGTTGGTAGTTAGAAAAATGTTCGTTTTGATTGTCTTGATCGCTACTTGGTGATTTATTACAAAATAGTATTAGGTGGAGAACGATCCAATTAACCACGTTAACACGACCCTCTTCAGAATTTATTTAGGTGTTTGTCATAAATAGAAATACTCCAGTATTCAGCATAAGTAATATCACGACAATAAATTTTAAAGAGGGCCGTCAACATGGCCGAAACGTCAACATTTAAATCTTTTAATTCATTAATTGTAACGTTCGCCACTCAATACTATTTTGTAACAAATGAACTATACAAGCTATTTCTAATGCCGATGTAAAGGCTCTATAAATGGTAATTTTTATTATTTTGTCCATATTTATATATATATATATATATATATATATTACACCTATAAAAAGTAGTAATTTCTTCAAGAATTCTAGTAGAATTTAGTACCTGCGAATTTTCGGTGCGCTTAAATACATACGCAATAACTATCAAAGTAATGAAAAACCAAGTCCTACTAACCGGAAATAGGAATGGGAAAGTTGCAATACGTTCTAGGTTGTGGAAACTTTGCTCCCAGGTATCCTGTCGGCGTGATCTGCTGCGCGTTGGATACCGCCACCGAGTCGTTGTCCAGGACTGCCAATGTCAGCGGCTGATAGATGGTGGCTGAATTGGGCTGTCGGTGTATGCTCAAGCTCGATAAGGGTGGCTGCTGCTTCAGTAGCGTCATCACCGGCTGGGAACCGATCGAGTGCAGAACCGGACCGCTGAATTTGTTCCTTCCGTTTTCCGGATGGATGTTCGCCACCAAATTGTTCACCGTATATTGCGTGCTGTATTGAGGCTCGCCCCCTTTTATCGGCTCCGGTTTGACCACTTTCGGCGAGACCGGCATCGTTATGAAAGCACCGCCGGTCGGCTGGAAGCCCGACACGCCGCTGGGATTGACCGGACTATGGTACGGATACGTAGTTGATAAAACGGATACGGTTCCGCCTTTGTCGAGGGACGCGTGATGGTACTTTGTCATCGTTTCACTGCCCGCAGCTGGTAATCGAGCTGCAATGAAAAATCATCGTTTCCAAACTTAATTAAGAAATACTGCTAAATAATAATTGCTAAAAAAAAAAAGATATCTTATCACATTTATAATTTTCGTGGAAAAATACATTATTCGATGATTTCGTTATTACGATCAATGTCTTACGTTAATTTAGGCTGGGAAATGGTTTGCGAATTGTCTTACGAAACGTTACCTTTGATGGGTTTTGGTCGACAGGTAATTTCCGTCTTCACCCCTTGTCCTGAAAGTGACGGTGAATTTGCAGTCCGTTTCTCTTCCTCGTCTTGCCCTTCATTATCGCTGTCCGTCAACTTGTCTTTACACTTGAGATCGATTTCGCCCGATTGCGGCTCTTCGCAGATTACCATTTGGTCTTCGTCGGACACGTTTCCGTCGTCGTCCTGTTTCTGAATATCCGAGTCGGTGCTTTCCGCGGAGATAGACATGTCGGGCAAGCGATACGTTGGAAGTGACTGGATCATCTGTAAAACAATGTTTATAGTACATTTCCGATTTTCAAAACCACCGTTGAAACGAGAGATTTTCAATTAATACATCAGTTTTATTAATGCGACATTGACCTGTGGCATGAATAACTGATAAATAATATTTATGGCGTCAAAAAATTCAACTTATTTATTTTAGAATTACCAAGTTTATTTTAATTGGAAAGTGAGCAGAATGCAGTGTCACGAATTGTGACATTCTACTTCATCGTTTTTTTTTTTTTTTTTTTTTTTTTTTTTTTTTTTTTTTTTTTTTTTTTTTTTTTTTTTTTTTTTTTTTT
>JAPYZR010000651.1:0-29008 GCA_030522945.1 Trichopria nigra | reverse complement strand
CTATAAAACATTGACGAAAATTGCATAAAAGCGGGTGAGCAGCAGAATAATAGTCAAAAATGAATAGAAATTGACATAAATTAAGGAAAATGGATAAAAGTGGATTAAAACCGATAGAAAGGGATTAAAATTGATTAAACGGAATGGAAAAGAACTGGAATTGATTGGACATACATTAAAAAATGTACAATTGATGGAGATAGATTGAAAAGATTTAAAATTGATTAAAGCAAATAAAAAATAATTAAAATAGATTGAAATGGATAAAAATTGACACAATTTAAAAATGTTACGGTGACATTGATAACAACCGATAAGATTTGGCAACATCCGACAACAAGATTTCAAAACGAAACATTACAAAAAAAAAAGAATAGTTAAACGATTGTTTATTTTTTATAATGTACGACAATAATGTTTTTTTTTTAGTCGGGAACTTTACGATTTTATGATAATAGACAACACTTTTCGACCTGTTCAACGTCGCGGACATTGAATTATCCGATAAATTTCAATCGAATAATTTGAAAACCTACGTGCGGCACGCGGGAATTGTCGATGGAAGTGCACCCTGAGACGGGAAATTTGAATAATTTTAATATGTTATTGGAGTTAAGGCGATGCGAAAGGAAGTTTTGAATCGAATTTTACTACTGACGGCAACATGAGGCGACAGTATATAGTAGTGTTACCCGCGTTTCGACGGACGTGAACTAATTTTCATTGTATATATTATGCTCGGATTCATTTTATAATGCGGTTAATTCAATCGTAGATAATTCGCAGTGGATTTATTTACGTAAAATTTTTATTATGGAACAGAATTCGAGTCATTTTTGTTTGTTCGTTTTTTTCATAGCAATGATTTTAATTAGATCATAATGAAATTCTCTTTTCTTTTCTTTTCAAGAAAAATAACTTGTGATTTACACGAGTATAAAACTTTTGTGAGGTAAAACATACTTTTTGCCGCAAAAATAACCATTGTTTCTGTTTTAGTGTTTGATTTATAAAATTATGTTAAAAATTTATTTTTTGTTTTAACAGCCTTGATTTTATGCCAAAGAATGATGATTCGTTCACGATCGATTTTCCATCACGTTCCTATATAAGCGTCTGTTTTGTACAGGTAGAATCTTGTAACCAATATTTCATTCTCCGTCGCACATTGACCAATCGACTCGAAAATTTCGTACACTTGCGCGTGCCACAAGACAATGCAGTAATCAATTCCTGTATACTGTACGTCATTATGGATGTAACAAATTTGCCGCATCTCCGCTTCTTTTTCATGGCATCCTTTATATAAAACACCATTTTCTCGTTGACTTTCAGTGCTGTGATTTTATATTTAGGTATAGTGTAGTAACAGGAAAGCATAAAATGGAGGGAAAATATTCGTAAGAATTGATGAAATTGTTGTCAAAAGTATAACTTTCGTATATATATATATATATGAAATTTAACTTCGATTATTAAAAATTGACAAAAATTGAGAAAAAACAATAAAAAATGTACGAATAAATTTCAAAAATGTCAAAAGTTGACAAAAACCATCGAATTATTCAAAAAATAACAACAATTGACAGAACGTCAGAAATTATTAAAAAAGTTGAAAATTGATAAAAATTGACAAATATTTTAAACTTTAATTGACAAATAAATTACACACAAAAAAAACAATGAATAGTGGAAATGAAAAAAAAAGTTAGAGAATGTAAAAAATTGGTGAAAATTTATAGAAATTACCAAAAACGACGAGAGAACTTTTAGAAAATAGCAAAAATTCACAAAACGTAACCAGTATATAACAAAACATATAAAAAATAATAGAAATTGACAAAAACTGACAAAAAAATAAAACAAATGTCAAATGACAAAAATCTCAAAATTCTCAACAATTGGTGAAAATTTATTCACATTAAGGAGAAATCGAAGTTATTTTCAGAAATATAGAATATTTATAAAAACAAATATTATGGAAAAAGATTATAAATTAAGAAATGTCAGAAATTAACAAAAATTTCGAAAATTTATAAAAATGTCGAAAATTGACATAAATTAATAAATATTAGCAAAAATGTTAAAAAATTTCCAAAGATAACAAAAAATGACAAAGAACGATAAAATATTAGAAATTAGAAGATCTTAGAGAATGCCAAAAAATACTGATGATTTACAGAAATTAAAAAAGCAATTGTCAAGAAATGAAATTTTTTTTAAATAATAATAAACTGTCGGAATCTGTCAAATGTAAAAAATTTTTTAAAAATGTCACAAAGTATATATTTATGTAATAAAACTTGCAAAAAATTTACTGAAAATGAGGAGATCATATTTTTTAAATGTACAACAGCTGATAGAAAATGTCGACTTGTAGCAAAAATTAAAAAAAGAAACACTCGAAAATTGACAAAATTTGACGAATTATAACAAATAAAAAAAAAAATAAATAAATAAATGACAGATCAGAAATGATCAGAAACGTCGAAAATTGATAATAATTGACAAATATTGTCAAAAAGAAAACGACAAATGATGGAAATGATAACAATGTTATAAAATGTGAAAAATTGGTGAAAATTTAGAGCAATTAACAAAAATCAACAAATCAAAATTGTTCAGATTTTTTAAAAATTTACGAAAATCGATAATTTGACAGAAACTGAAAATTTACAAAAACTGAAAATTTTAGAAAAAATTTAACAAAAATTAATAAAAACTGAAAATCCGACAAAAACTAACAATTTGATAAAGACTAAAAATTTGATAAAAATTAAAAAATTGAAGCAAACTACTATACAAAAATAAAAAATAAAATTTAGCAACACCTGAAAAATTAATAAAATTGAAAATTCGAGGAAAATTCAAAAATTCGTAAAAACCTGAAAATCTAACAAAACCTGAAAATGTAATAAAACCAGAAAATTTGACGAAAACTACAAAATTTATGAAAACGAAAAAATGTATGAAAACGAAAAAATTAACCAAAACTCTTTTGACAATTTGACAAAAATTGAAAAACAAAAAGAAAATTTAACAAAAGCTTTAACATAAAATTTTCAAAAATAGATAAAAATGACGAGGGAGTAACCTTTACGTACATGCATACGTAAAAAATGTTATCACGATATCACTAAGTAAATTAAAACAATACAATTTTAATACAATCGCGATCATCCTAAATCCAGCCTATTGCTCCTTTTTACTTGTATTTTAATTGTCCATTAAAATGTCTGACGAATTTGTTTCCCCCTCACAAATACATCGAAAGTTTCTGGATATTCTTTTCAAGCACATCTACAAACTTCCATGCATTTTTACTTGTAATTTATTTTCAAAACGTCCGTTTCCCGTGTTGTTTACTACTGTTGTAGCAATAACAATTGTACTCGGCTGGACGTGCGACGAAGCGATTAATCGTTCTTACCGCTGTTTGCTCTTCCGACCGACATTGTTATTAGAAAACTTCCGCAGAAGCGGTCAGAAGTTTTGGGTGTCGGGCAAATTCCGCAGCAAACGAAAATTAGCTCGGACAGTCCGGTGTAAATTCACTTAGTGCGGTTTTGAGAAACGCGTCCGTGGAAATTATTGTCGGTGCGCCTCGCTCCGGGCACTCGATAAATTGTCACAATTATTGGCTCTCGTGTTTGCAAAGGTAATTTAACAATTTATCTCTGCTGCTGTTTCGGTGACACTATGCGGCTCCTGCAGCGCTATCGCTCGAATTACCTCGTGTTCATTCGACGATAAACAACCGCGTTCTTTCACGGGAAATAAAATCCGAATCGAAAGATAAATACGTTAGATGTCCAGCAATTACGGCGAAATACGCCGCTACGCAATTAAACGCGTTATCATTTGAGCGTTTCAGGGATGTCTGCCGTAGCGGCTAATTGAAAAGAATTGCATTTGGAAATAGATTTATCTTGAAGCAGTAAATCTTATTTCGTCGGTCTTAATTATGCTTACATCCTACCTGGAATTCCCCCATCTTTATAAAGGACAGTCCACAGGATGTGGAATGTAACCAAACAAATGTGTCCAGAATTTAGGGACGGTAATACAATTGTCCGGATCAGGATCGACGATGGGTAGTTGGCAATCGAGGAACAGTAGTTTGAGGTCGAGATGTTGTAATGGGGTTGTTCAGTTGAAATGGAAGTTTCTGGGTTTTAACAGGGTTACCAACACACATGTCGCATTATGACACTTGTTGGCATCTATGGATTTGTCCCTAAAACCTGTCAATCCTAATAAAGTAGCCATTGCATTGTTGGAGGAGGAATTGCAAATACAGCTTAAAAAAGACTGATTGGTGTTTTAACGCTTCATCCACTGCAAGATGAGAGTTTAAAGATTATTTGAAAATAATTTCGAGCACTATAGTCACGCAAGATTTACAGCGCATGAAGCGCTCGCCACATAATTGGATAGTGCCGGCCACTTGTCACGGAATCGGGTCAAGATAAATCATGCGAAACGTCTTTGCAAAGTTACTTTGTAAGCCATACAGGGAAATTGAGATTCCTTTATCAACATTTAATTTATCGCGGGAGACCTCAATTTCCAGATTCCTCTTCTACGGTTCTGGTGGTTTGTTTTCGGGGGAGCCCAGAAGAGCGCCTGGCTCAAAGGCTAAAAGGTGTGAAAGGTGAGCAATGGCGGAAGTCTCGCGAGAAATTCATTGAGGCTGTTGACACTCGCCCTAGAAATCCTCTCAACGCCGGGGGCAGATGAATGTCAACTGACGCGAGCGTGAGTGGCAAACGACGACATTTCGAAAAGATGCGTATATCCGACCGAGGGTTCTCGATTATACTGGCACATAACTGATTTCGGTAACTTCAAGCGTCAACAAGGTCATTCTTCAGATCGTTTTAAAGATCATCACGGTCGTGAAACTTTTTAGGATTTTGCACGAATGGCGCACTTACGTAACTACCGTAAACTCTGCGGAACTAAAAGATGGAAAACGTTGGAGGTTGAGCTCGAAAATGTTCATCGCACAGACCACGCACGATGCCAGCAATTTGCTGCACTATTCATTCCGTGCAATTTTATCATCGTAAAATCCAACGAAAAAATTACGATAGCTCCGGGAAACTGCGGACAATCACAGATGCGACATTCTCAAGTGTACGATCCGCAGCCAAGTCGGAGAGGTTCCTCCTTGACGATAAGAAATTGCATATAACCGCCAACCCAAAGCGCTTTTATCGCGGATGACTTTTGCGAACATGCAACGACGCGCCCTTTATTTTCTCCGCCTCGTTGTATCGTTCTCTATACGTATTTCGAAAGGGTCGAGGAAAAGTCCTCGAGTTTCCACCCCCTCGGCACAAATTAAAGGACGGGCAAAGAGGAACGGGTGGGAGGCTGCTCGTAAAACTACATGTAGTCGTTGTAATTACCGGAGGTACGTTAGACGAGTAAATATGTACCGTTCATCCCTTTTGTTCTGTTTTAAATTACCCTTGAAAATAATCCCTGCAATATACGTTCTATAAGAGAACGACTCGATTCAAATCCTTGTTTCAACACTTTGATAACCGATCGTCGCCAGACGCAATGAAATAAAAACGCTGCGAGGCCGTTCGAGTTTGTTTCTTCAAAAAGTTTCGGTTCGACCGAACGTTCCTCGTCTATTTGCCCTTGGATACGGTTTTTCCTCATCTTTGTCAAAATTATCGAGAGAAGTAGGTCTGCCTGGACGAGAATCGGAATTGGGTCACACGGGGAATTTGTCATTTCTATGATTGTAATTCAACATTTCGCATCCTGAAATGGACGAGAGTAATGCTTGCCACCATCATCGGGGCCTGTTTATCGAAATCATATTTGGCAAAATTTCCGGACGAAAGATTTTGACGTCGAGTAAAATTATTCATTAAGTAATTATTTTCCAAGTGCGTGGGAAACTCGTCAGGGCAATCAATTGCGTTTGCATTCAACGTCCCGCCTTCCTTTGGCGCGGTAACCGTATCTGCAGATCTTAACTTTGGAAGATCTGCAGAAATTCAATACCGAATCTTCCACGGTAATCGAATTTCACGAGGCAAAGTAGATTGGGGGAGGGTAGGAAAGGCCGTCCGACTAGCCGACCGATGGCGAAGTATGTGTAACTGGAAAGGGGCTGACAATAATCGTAGACTGTTGTACGAACTGTTCGAAACTGTTTACTTCGCGAAAGTTTCCAGCAATTTGCCCGGGAGTTTCAATGAAGTTTCAATCATGACGGATAATTTGAGGGCAGCTTTGAATGCCATCTAACGAGACGCGCGGGCGAGACGAGCAACAAGATATGCAAATTACAAAAGCCATATCAGGAGCTTGCCTCCTCAACAAATGGCGCGTCGCGTTACTTTTTTTTTTGCCGCCCTTTTATTCTCCAGTCACTCTCGCTGTCATTGCGGTTGATTATGGCGGGCGATTCGAGGCTTCGCGAAATTGAATGGACGCGGCTCTTTGTCTATATTGAGCGAGAAAATAAATCTGCCGCACGGTGCAAAGTTAATTCCATTTATTGTTGAAAGGTCGGGAAAGCTGCGTAATGGAAATAGTTATTAGATTTAATATCGAAAGAACGATGAAAATAGATGAATTTATATACAAAGCGGCTAAGAGTGATGTATTGGGAAGGGGCAGGATTCTTAGCTAATGACACCAAAGCGACCGAAAGCTTGTTTAAGTTAGTACGGTTGAAAAATCGATATCGAATTATTTCAAGGTCGTGGTAATAGCGCCTTTCGTCACGGAGGCACGTGCACAGCGGTTGGATGTTCCACGCAAATTCATAAATAAATATATGTATATATATATATCTCCGTCTTAATTAGCTGGCGTTGACAAACTCTGCATCGCTGGCGCTCCAGCGGATTATACCAGTACGGTTACGGAGAGATTCCTCAAACTTGATGGGAATGTTACAGCAGACAGACTACGGGTGACCTGATTTCTTAACACACACCCTAATCAGATACGAGATATTAGAAGTGTACCCTGTAGGAGGAGTAACCTTTCTTTAATACATTCGTCGGGATTCGACCTGATTAGAATCAGCAAGCGACCTGAATCCGTATCGGATTATAACGTCCAAACAGACCCGTACCGAAGCAGCGTCTCGAAATTAGTGTAACTGAATTATTTAAACAAACGAAGCAGCATCTGCCAGTAGGGGTTCGAACAAACGTAAACGCTCCGAGGACCGGGTTCATGCGCGAAATAGTGCTCGAATATTCCGGGGTAGATAGAAAGTCGCTTAAGCGCCAAACCTACGCTCCGAGGACGGCGAACAAGGCTGCACTTAATTATGAACTATAAATGGCGTTAATTAGCATAATAATACACGCAGCGCAACAACACCCAACAGAGAAGAGGCGGGATGAATCTCGGCGCGGCGTCGGATTTCAATGATATTAAAACTTTTGGTTTAGTTTAATTTAATCGAGGTGAGAATAATGAAACATGCCTGCTTGTTTTTTTTTTAACCATCGACCCAGTTTTCGTCACGCACGTAAAAATCCCGCCGGGAAAGTCGAAATGCAATTAAATTTCTCGCGTAAACATTGTGACACTTTTCCAGTGACGTCGCCTCTCGCGTTTCGTTACGTCATTTTAAACTGTAATTAAGCAAACTTAATGAAACGCTTTCGCCACATTTGATTCTCGCGTTTCACCGACAAAATCTGGCGGTGGGTCATTTTCAGTATCATTTGTGTAGCCTCTTCATTTGGGGAATTCAACAACTTTACTCGCTAAAAGTAAAATCGTGCTAAAAGCCGAATCTTTCGTTACTCCATGTAGAAAAGGAGGTTCTACGACGATGTCCGGATGTAAACAATTGATTAAACCTGCAATAACGCTTGGTTCTTGGACAGTGTAGATGTCACGGGGTTTGACTATCTATTATCGTTCACATCTCATGTCTAATCTTTTCGTCCGATCTTGGGTTGTCTCCCAGATAGCCTGGGTCAGTGATCATCCGGAGTCGATGACCCCTCTTCATCCTGAAGCAAACCAAATTCGTACGTAAACCCAATGTCGGGTGGTAATTATCTTGTGTGTCTATATATAGATTAAAAAAAAAAATTCAGATTTCCGCATCCCATTTCTGGATCCCTTTTCGTACACTAGGTCACGAGTAGCAGTTCGTGCAACCAGGTACATTTGAATGCACCTCCCGATCTTGTATCGCATAAATAGAATTAGCCATTATTATCCGACCGTTCGCCCAGGAACATTATTCGTTACGTTCATCTTTCCGCGGAGCAATCGCATTCAGCGATTCCTTCCGTACAATTCCCATTCTGCATAAATTTTGCGATTTCTTCAATCTCATTCCAACTTCCGCTCAGGCAGCGCTTGAATACAAATTGGCATCTTGGGGTAAACTCGCGCGAGTATACATAGTCGGCATATACTCGCCGTAAATTCGGCTGGTTAACGCACGGACGGAAATGCAGATTTTAAGCTTAATTGGGGGGGGGGGGGATTTACGCAATTATCAGCGGCGGATCGGGAAAACCCAATTTTGAATCGAACCTTGACGCGGGCACAGCGCACGAATTCAGTTGGCAGTTTCTCCGTAGCCAATCGACGATAATATGATAGGATATAACGTGCACTGGCTTCCTTAATAGAGCTAATAACGGGCAGGCTCGTGCGAGGATCGTACGTTAATTTCAGCAAATAGACGGATTACGGTGGTAACTCAATTTAAGCCTGCGCACATTACCTACTCGTCGTTTAGCGAAGAAAGGCACCTCACCACCTTGGGTAAACGTCGTTTGATTACTCTACTCTAAAAAAAATTGTGAGAATTATCCTCGGTAACCTTTGCATAGCATCAATTTTGAGATTAGGTCATAAATAGGTGAGATATATATATAGGTTCTACTTTATCCCCTTAAAACTGTTAAGTTACGAGTCGCTTATATGTTTTGGACTTTCGAAAGATTCTATATACGAAAAGTTTTAATTGACGGTATTGCAACTTTTACGGAAACTTTGATTTTTAGCTGACATTTAAGGGTGGGCGTCGTCGATTGCTTCTTTTTCAATAATGATACTGATAATTGCTACTCTTTTCAAAGAAAGACGTAAGTCAATCATGGCAGTTGACAATATCCGATTGGATGGACTTTGATGGAGAGACATCAGGTCGATTCCATCAAGAATAAGTTATTTTCGAAGACTTTTTACAGAATTATGAATTAATGTTTAAATGTCATGCGGCAGCGTTTAGGGTTAGCTTAAGGCTTCGGCAGGTAAATACGTTTTCGCGTACTTGAACTAACCTCAAATCAATCGTCACTATCCTGGATTCCGCGACAATGAAAATGATAAGACGCGAAATGTCGAGAAATGTTGAAAATAAATGCATAAAAATTAATGTATAATATTGAAGGGGGTGGATGAATAATGAGTGTGTTTGCAAAGGTGCTGGCTCGAATAGGACGCAGGATGTCGAGCGACGATAAGGCCAGGCCGGGCCTGTCGATCGATCGTGCCGCATTTCTGCTTATCAGATTGAAAGGGGCCTTCAAGAGGAAGATACAGCAAAGGAAAGAAAAAAAGTGAGTACTTACCTTATTATTACGTAATAATTGAATTTTTCAGGATTACTCCCTAGACGTTTTGCTCAATGCATTTTGGTTTTTTCGACATTGTTTCCGTTTCCGGACCGACAAGTTCAGTAATTCGTGATCTGGTAAAATCAGAGCTGCCTGTTCAATGTTTCGGCGAACATCTATGACTCACGGGATCGAATGCCAAACAGACTGAAAGCTTTAAGCACAACGAGGGCGTTTATAGCATTTTACTCGCAGAAAACACCCGGAGCGATCTTCGCGCTCATTACGCGCAATTATATGCCCGGGTATAATGTGCATTCTCGAAAACCTCGCATTAAACAATGACGACGGCAATGTTTACCGGTGTAATTAAGAACGTTTATAACCGCTATTCGGCGAACTGTTTTCATTGTCTTCCGACACATTCCGTAACGTGGAATTCTTTCATTTATGAATTCCAGAGAAAAATTAGGGTGTGAGCCTTAAAAGTTGGAGTGATTTTTTTTTTTTTTTTTTTGTCGAAATAATATGAATTTTTTTAATGGGTTCCGAACGTAGCTTCCAGTCTTATAAAAAAGGACGCATCGCGGCTTTTAAAGTTTCCTTCCGATGTAATAATCGTCATGTTCCAACCATTCCTTCGAGATCCGCGAAGGTTTGTGTATAAAGACATTGAGGTCGTTCAAACTTATAAAATTCGATTTCGTTAAAAAAACTCGCACGTACATACGAGCCTAGAATTTATAAGTACGTAATATGGTAATAAGGCTTCCAAGTTTTCTCCTTTAAATGTAATCGGGTTAATCTCCATTTCCTTTTTTTTACTGGCTAAGATCAGAGCTTTATTGTAAACTGCGAACATGTCCTATAATTCGAAATAAGATTTCGATGAGGACAGAATGGTGTGACGAGACCTATCTTCGAATCTTTGTAATTATAGGATTCTTGCGCTGTTACCTGACGGGTATGTCAGAAATTGAGGCGTTCATTTTCATCCTCTGGCAAATATTGAGATCTCGTCTTAACCCTCGGCTCACGAGGCGTGTGGTTTAATTAATTGATTCTGTCGTAAGGTGAGATTAAGCTTTGGAAGCCCTTCAAGCGTGCACGTCACGTCGGTCAATTAAACTTTTGCAACGTGACCGTTTTGACGTCGAATTAATTGATCCTGATGTATTTAACATAAGTGCAGTGTCCACTCCTGCAGTGTAACAATGTCGGCACTGATATCGTACGGTTATGGCTTATCCCGATTCCCACTTCCCCTCGATTCGTATTTCTAGCGGTAAGATCCAAAACACTAACTTGATGTATACTAGTCATCGTCATCATCAGCATTGTCGTCATCGCCACCGTTATCATTATTAAGAGTTGAGAGGATGATCTAAACATACTAGTATCTATTGTTTGACTCAACAATTCCACTGTTCAATGTAACAATAATATTCACGGACAATATGACGATTCGCATTCGGCATTATTCATGTCGGCGCTGGCCAAATTGGGCAAAGGCCTTAAAATATGCATTCTCTGTAGATCAATATTCATGACCAATGCGAGGAAAGTATAGATTGTACGTCACCATGGATGACGGGATATTCCCATAAAATTATGCATGTTATATATACATATATAAATGTATATCCACAGGAGGAAAGTTTAATTAAAATATTGAATTTTGTCGCGCGCAGACGTCGAATGCAAAACTTTAAAATAGAATTGTCTACGTTTTCCGGAACTGGAGCACGGACTGCAACTCCGGTGAGAATGCAATGCATATAATCGGAGGGAACTCGTAACACAAGAGGGAGGAGGACGTTACTCGATTCCACGAGTGTAATATCAAGCTGATAGATTTATTGGTGGCGGGAGAAAACGGCTCAGCATGAAAATTACAATTGCCCTTTTCGATACACATTCCGGCAACTTCTGAATTGTAATATATAAAGGACGGTCGAGATTTTTAATAACCTACCACTGTTAAAGTTCCTCGATAACTCGAAGAATTTCCGTGACAAAAGTGGTGGAATGCGAGAAATCAATAACGTACATATACTGACCATCTTAAAGTGCATCGTCATGGTACTTGGCAAACTATCCGTACGTATGAAGAACGTCGGATGGAAGTCGAATGGACAATTGAATGATCGATATCCCTGCATTGGCAAGTTGAGCAGAATAGAAGGAATGAATCTTCGATTAAAAGAATGCATATTTGGGGGACATACTCTTTCCTATATAGTTGAAAAAACGCGGGAGTACATTTTGAGTAAATTTGACCAAATGAAGAAAGATAACATCGATTTTCCAACGCGGGCGACTCCCGTTACGTAAATGTTAACGTCCCACCGAGAATCATTCCCAGGAGTTACGAGCGAGATGATGAAGTCTCTATGCATTTTAATGCGTCTAATTTTAACCAAGCCTCCCGTGCTTAAATCCACATGCAGATTAATTCGTGGGTATGTTTGAAGGAATGCACGATTCGTCGGGCTCCGAGCGTGATTTTTCATGGCAAACAATTAAAAGTCAACTCTGGATTTTAGGACCCCGAGGATATTTGAACATCGCGTAATGATTAGCTCTTGAAAACCCATTACGATCTAACAACAAAGACGCCCACGAAACGAGGGTCTTTTATATAAAGGAGGGCGTAATTTATTACGTTCGCGAGTTGGCCAACATCCATTGCCGGAGCGTATCTCGATTTCAATGTCGGATTTATAGGAAAAGTTTAACGTAAAACTTAAATAAACCGAGTGTTCGCTTTTTCACGTCTCATTTAACGAAACTCCCCGAATGAAGGATCGTCCGTTCGTTATTGCCGACGTCGTTTCGTTTTGATGACTCCCGGCGCTATTTTTCGAACTTTTGCGTCACCATTTTTCAATTTTGATTGAAAATTAATTGAGTCGACTGCTCGCGGTCGAACGGTACGGCGTGCGGCATTCACGTGCAGCGAAAACGACAAATTGCCTTGTCCGATAATAATCAACAGGAGTAATTAAGCGTAACGCCTGCGCGAAGTTTCTAACTTGTACGGAAGCTATCGCCCCATCGCGCGTCAATGCTTCCTTCAGCATTTACCGTCGAGCGTTCCGTAAACGAATACGCGGCATTAATACACAAAGCGATTCAGTAAAGAATCGAGGGGAAATTGAGTCTTAAAAGCGATACTTTAATCAATCTCCCGCGCGACAGGAATCACTCGGAGTCAGTTTCATAACGGAATATGGATTTACGTTAAATACTCATTGTTCAAATAATTCCAAATGTTATTAGAGGAGAAAGGCGGGAAATCCAGAGGGACGCTTCCGAAATGGTGGTCTGAATAGCATCAGAAAATTCCCAGCGGCTACGTATAGTAACAGCAGTTAATCGAAATACGCCTGCAGTTTAATGGCTTGATTTGTCCATTAGTCGGGGAGTGAAGGAAACGTTTCCTTGCCAAGATTGCGAAGATGTAGATGTAACGAAGGATGATGAATGGTTTGGCATCAATCGTCGTCCATTAAATGGAATTGCATACAAGTCCAGCTTGAATGATTATAAGGTTAAAGATGAAAGGATATTTCGATGCAGACCCAGCCATAGTCGTAAAATTCCCAGGATGCACACATCCAGTAAGAACCCTTAAGATGGTAGGGCGAAATCGACGTCATAGATTATGTATTCCCATACGTCAGCTCGCGTTGCACGGTAGGGTTGGTTTATCAAGAAGCTAATCGAAACAGGCGGGTAAAGAAGAGACGAGGAGGAAATGACGCGTTCACATCCTCACTTAATACGAGGAGCTAAGTTGGGATGAACTTTGTTTAAACCACGCTTCAAGTCGCGGAATTTTAATTATAACGTTGCTGGGTGGGGTACTCGAGATTGCAATTCTTTTTTTTTCAAAGCACTAGTTACGTGAGAGTCATGTAAACGATAGTTTGAAAGATGAACTAAAGGAATGCAAAAATTTTAGACAAGCCATCGAGCCAAATATTCGCGATGTTAGTAGTTATTCGATGTTAGTCTTCCTATAAAGGTCGATTTCAAATACGATTAAGATCATTAATTTTAGTTCCATTTGCCGTAAAGGAAAAATGATCCTCACCTTTCTGGGTGGGAAAGATGTCAACGCGATACGAGCTGACGATAATCGTACGTGCGGACTTTCGCAGACTATATAAATGCAACAAACGAAGAAGCGTTATTGTTTGAATAGCGAATTAGCCAGATTAATGTCTTCTTTCACACGCACGCTTTACCTTGCATTTTCATCGCCCGAGTCTTTTATTGCTCTGACAGTTTCGCTTTCACCTTCATTGAAGCCTTTAGACTGATGTCTTTTCCACGTAGAAATTATGCGAATTAATTTTGCTAAGACAGAAGGGAATTAGAGAACTAGAGTCTAACTTTATAACTAACTTGATTTAGTTTTGGAGACGTCTTTGCAGTATCTTTCATTAAAATACGAAGTCGCGCGTAAAACCATGTTCATTGTCATTTGCTGTCGTTGGATAACCTAACCTAACCTAATCACGTACCTAAGTATAGCACAAGTAGACAAAAATTGGTGTATTGACGTCCAATCGACGTCCAGTGCTAATTAGGCATAGGTCCAATCATATTGTTGTTTATCATTCGATAACTATAGAGACGATCTACAACTTCATCCTGCGGAAAGCACTCGAGCATTGACATAATATTTCCTGTACATATTTTATAGATCTCACCGCGATATCTGTGACATGGACCGCGGTAGTAATACGAAAAGTTTCAATAATCTGAAGTCACGCTCTTTTTTACGAGTTTGACTTTTGTAGGAATACCAGTCGCAGGACGCATGCACGTAATCAATTTTTTCATCAAGACAATAAAACGAAGTAAAGTGCAATACGTTGGAATCCGTGAAAATGTGAAAAAATCTCGTATATCATATCTTTCTGGATCATCTCATCCGTGAAAGATGGAAAGGAAAAGTTTCGCCGGCAATCCCGCATAAAATCGAAGGCATCGCGATAACGCGCAAATCCTGGAATATTCCCGAAGCTGTCGGGCAATCTCCGTCCCATGAACGTGTACCTACAAACTCGACAGGGCGGTTATTTCACGACGAGTGGCGATGATACTACTGGTAAGCTCCCACACCTGGTCGGGCTAGCAAAACTTTAATGCACTCGCATTTGTCCTGGAAATAAGACTTTATCCAAAACTCGAGGCACATTCGTTTTCATTAAGGGTCTTTTTTTTTTCCCATCCATTAATTCAACCTCCTTGCATTTGACCTACAACGGTACGGCACGAGACGAGAGATTTTTGCGCAATTTACCTTTGAAATTAAAGCTCCTACGCCGTTGAGACCGAACTGTCAAAACGTTATCTTGTGTTTTCATTTAAGAAATTTCTGGGAACGTTGGCCATTCGGAAATTCGATTGACACCGATAAGAAATGAGAGCTTCATTAAAGATGCTGAAATTGCTTTGGGCCGTTTAACAATTAAACTCTACAGTCACATTCTCCTTTCCCCGTTTATTACTCTTGATTTCTAAGTTCTCACTTTGTTTCAGTGTACGACGTCGAAAGAATTTGAGTTCCGAGATGCTCGAATGCTCTTGGGAAATGTTCGCAGCTTCAGTAGGGGAGTGAGCATATTCAATTGTACCTCGCCTAAATAGAACAAATTATGTCGCGAGACTCGCTTTATGCCAGTGCCGTTGTTGAAGTCCCAGACATTCCAAGTGGCGTATGCAATCCCGTAACTTTGCGTTTATATATATGTGTATGTGGCCGATTTTAATGATGCAACCCATTTCCATATAGTTTAACTCGTTATAGCAGTTGAAGGGTAACGATATGCAAACATAACCTATAATTCTACGGAGGTATTTCCAATCGTGTAATTTTAGGTACATTGCCGCATCGTGCTACCAGTCGCTGTAAGCGATACTGAAACGTCACTTTTCACGCGTGACGCCAAGTCACTCTTACAAATGCGAAACGTTTCTTTGAGGTATCCTGAACTATTATCCGGTTGTTTCCGGGTCATACGTCGCCTGCAATCTCCCCGTCGCTCGAATGTCTAGTCTTCCAACTCAGTTGCGCGGCTTAAATAATATTTCGTACTCCTCTCACTTGAGGCGCATGAATTTCCTGCAAATGTCTTGGGTATTGAACACAATTGGTCCATCTCTGTCAACCGTGTACTGGACAAAAAGATTCGTAATTTTTAGGAAGGCACACACTAGGGTTTATTTCGAATTTATCGGGGGCTGGGGGGCGTACATTGAAAAAAGAACATTTCAAATAAAGTCATAATTCATTAACAAACAGTACATTGCTTAGCACTGTAGTTTGTCAAGTGGTGTTCGAAGCTGAATAGGCAGGTACGCGGTTGGAGGTTAGAGAATACCCACTCGAGCGCGATCGATGTCGCGTACACACTTATAGTTCCGGCCGCTTGCGACACTCTAAAAAACTGATTACACCTTCATTATGCGATTTTATTTAACGTAGAAATAAACGCTCGAGAAGGTCTCCTTTCCGTTCGCGCGAGGTCTTTTCTCGTTCGTTAATTTCACAATTTGGACGGCGAGAAAAATGAACCATTGACGCATTAATCGACACCCGGAATTGCAAAATGCCTCAAAAATTCGTCGAGAACGGATAAAACGCCCTTTAAATGCATTTCCGTCATGTTTGTTCATCCCTGGTCACTTTGAAATATGCGACTGGCAGAAATGGAACGCAGTTCCTGGATGAATTCATTAATGTGCACTTTCCGCGTTGCGGGTCGGCATAAAGGGAAATGGCAAGGAAGGCAATGTAGTCGCGATAACTTTGGAATTGAAATACAAGCGTGGGAATTATGGGTCGTTCGTTTTATTGCCATTTTACACGCCCAGACATAACTACCTAGGGAACGTCGTCAACTACATACTTCGTACATTGGTAATAAGCCGAGTAAGATATTGACTGGGCGAGAACCGGCCGGTAACGTGCTGTTGACTCGGCAACTTTGCCTTTATTAAGGTCACCTTAAAATAGACATCGAGAGGCTCGCGGTCTGTAATGTATATCGCGTCAAATTTTAGCGAATTATCGAACGTCATTGTTCGTCGTCACATTGAAGCGTTCCCCATAAGAGTTTACGCGGGCATTAAGGGGCTGATTTTGAGGATTTGGGCGCAAATTGGTTGCAAAGACCTTCCGTTGCCCTCGCGTGTCACAGACCTGCAGAATATCAATCTCGTTGATGTTTAAAGCGACGAACGGCAGGCATCTTGATGCATTGTCAGTATTCGGTTCCGTGTCCAAAACGGAATTTTATTGGTCCGTCATGACGACGTAACGAAGAATCGAAAAAAAGTTGGAAGGATTTATTGGACACTGATTGAAAACATGGATATACGCTGTTGTAGATTTTATTTTACGCTACATCAATAATAATACTCGCATTATACGAAACGTCAACAAATGCCATCCTTTAGCAAAAGCCTTTAATGATCGACGATCGCTTAAAGCTTTGTTGAAATTTTAATCAGAAAACTTGCGATTAACACCACAACACCCAATAGAAAGGATGATCGATCCATTGGGAATACAATGTCGAGACGTGTAATTTATCTCGAGAAACAACACCGTATACCGGTCCTTTGAATTTAGAAATTTTTATTTTCACATTTTGTTGTGAAACAAACAAACGACACTTGAGAATTGTTTCGCGATACGGAAAACTTGTATCCAGGAAATAAATATCTATGGAACAGACACTTCGATTTGCACCTCGTCACCGCCTTCCCTATTTTTAAACAATTCTTTCTCAACATCATCACTATTATTTTTAAACCTCTATGCTCGGATTTATTGAGCTCGCTTATCAAATATCGTGGAAGAGATATTTTTGGATGGGTTCCAATTAATTCTTCCACGTTTTATAGTATATTTTTGTTCAGGGTATAGATAGAAAAAATTCAAATCAATCGTTCCCCTCATTTTCCCCGTTCGTTATTGATGACCCCCCAAAGACATCTGAAATCCAGGATTAACGACATTAGCCCTACTTACTTGCAAGAAGAGTTGCCTCGAATGGATCAATATCGAAAAAACTAATACCAGCTTATTCTAAAAAAAAAAAAAATCGAAGATCAAAGTTGGCCGATTTAAAGGGCTGCACGCATTATATTGAAATACTAAAGGTAAAACGATCCGTCAAAGAGACAGAAGCCATTCAGCAAATCAGCTAAATTATACATTAAATGAGATCGCGAGTAAATGAAGAATGGAGGCAGAAACGTCACACGCATCAAGGCGTATCGGCTTTAATAGATGCATTTTTTGACATTCGTACTCGTGTCAGTTGTTATCGCGAATTCATTATTTACGATTAGCTCGATGTATGCACGTCATGCGGAGCCATATCTGATATTACGTTTCGCTTCATAATCGCCGTGCGGCAATGTACATTGAGGTCTGGAAGACCGGGACGGAGGGCGCAACGGGAGAAATCGATGGGACGCAGGGCCAGGAGAGACGACACTTTACCGAATTACTCGACATTTATGTCATATGTGCCTGGGCGCAATACCTTCATGATTGTCGGGAATAACTTTAATCAGGAACGTCATTGATCAATGACCCGAAGATAGTCGGCTCGATTGTCGAGTTTGGATTTGACAATTCGTTCATTCGCAGCGATAACTCTGGAACATTTAATTTTAGTCCATGAACTGTAAGTGTCTGAAGCCAAAACGGTATTTCGCGGAGAGCATATCAGAGGGCAAATCCGGCAAATCAATTTATCCGAAAATAAGTGAACAGCGCCTTCCTTCTCCTTTCCACATCTCCGTATTTTCTCGTATCTATCGCCGCGGATTAGCCGTCCTGTTTTAGCCTCACCGGTGGAAATGTTGGCTTGACTCAAGGTGACAACCGCGTTCGGAAGTGCATCTGCCATATGAAGGTAATTCAATATCCGAGGCACTACGCGGATATCGAAGCTTCAGCTCCCTTCCCGTTGTTGGGAATTGATTTTTTTTCCAGGGTCCGATTATATCCCGCTAGTCTAAAATGTATTGTTTTAACCGATATAATTCAGCGGACGACATTCGGCCATCTTTTTCCGCCAGAGCGTAAAAGGGGTGGGCGAGATTCCGAGTATTTTCGCATCGATCGATTCCAACAGCGAAATATTTTAACGGAAAGCCCCACGTGATGCTGAAAAACGGCGACGTTTTCGGTTCACCGCGTTTAATTTTGGGTTCAGATTCAGGCTTTATCTACTTTTGTTTTTTCGGAAAGCTTCGGTTCTGCTGTAAATGTGGGAAACAAAAATTACAGGGTATTCCCGTACATGTCGAATACTATCTGTAATTGTTGTGTTGCAAAGACAGAAATGGGTTAATTTGTTGCTCGCGTTTCTGTAAAATTGGAAGAATAGTGGACGAGATTGAAGGTATTTTTTAATTCAGCGACTCATGTGATAAAATGCTCGTGCAGTTATTACGGATTATATCGGCCTTTTCCGCACGGTGTACATAAAATGTTCGGGGCACAATGAAAATGGCTATAAAACATAAACACACGTGTCACGTGTTCGACGAATATAAACGTATTTTTCAGTACGCCTCATGACATTGTCAATTTTATCCAGATTGCGTTATGTAAATCGAATCTTCAAAATGCCTATCACGAAGCACCAACATTCTCGTCGTTAACTTGGTATTAAAGTTGTTTAAAGGTAGAAATATGTAGCTTACTCGCATTTCCCTTCTATACATGCCCTAAAGGTTACCAATGATACCTTTGATGACTTTATGATCTAAGTATGCTTTGGAATTCCAATCCTGGTATCCGCGTCCCTTCTTATCGGATCGTCGTCTCTTCAAGAGACTCGCTTAGGACTTAGGTTAGAGAGTCGGACTCGAACGCAATCGAAACATCGATAAAACTACGTCTTACAAGTGCACGTACCGCCGTTGCTATTGTTAGAAATGGCGGCAGCAAATAAAAAGCTTCTGATCCCATGTTCAGATTCTATTTTAAAACTGTACTCCTACAAAGGTCACAAAAACCTTCAGCTGGGCATGGTAATATGGCATGATACGGAATTAATAGCCAACGTACAGATGTTGTCACTAACAATAACGCACTACTCTCCCGTGAATAAACTATGAAGGAAGTCGTTCATACTCTATTTGGATTGAAACAAACGAAAAGTCTCCCACTGTGTTGACTGTTTAGGGTTTAACGATCGCTAAGTAGAGAAGTTCTAGACACCCCCGGAAACTGTTATCGGAACAATTGGACGGTCGTGGAATAATGGGACTGAGAAAAGTTAACATTATTGGAGAAACTAAATTACAAGAAGTCTGGAATGCTGAGAAGCCTTTAGCCAAATAGCTGGCCTGAAATTGGTTATCCAACAGCATCGCAGTCAAAAAAGGTCGATTTGACAATGATTAAGGATCGACAATATGCAGTTCATTTGGAATTTTTATCAGATGTCACACGGTGGATTTCCTTCGGAAAGGCATCTTCCATGAATTTTTCCAAGAGGCTTCAAGTCCTCGGAGTATTGCGGAAAATGAACCCATCTTCCTTTGCATAATTTTGAATGGAAATGGAAGAAATATGAATAGCATTTTTCATTATATCGCCAGGGACTATTTCCGCTTTAACGGAGGAAAATTGAAAACGAATAGCAGCGTGTCTTTCAGTCGCCATTAGGAGTCCGGTCTACTTATTCGCTTGATTTACACCTATTAGAGTAATGTCCACAACGTGACTGGCCGGGCTGACATTGCGCTGACTTGCGCTACTGTCACACGACGTCGATTCCAATTTCATCATTCGCCCCCTGCCTGGCAGATCGACTTGCGGAAAATTCCCGCAAAATCGCTCGTACACTGGGTTTGAAATCGCGACAATAGAAACAAGCCGTATTCGGACGCTCGATCGATACAAGGAGGGACAAAGGAAGGGATCTTCGGCACGGCCGCTCATTTTCCGCAAATCCAATTCTCCCAGCAATGTTGCGGCTCGATTAAATCAATTTAGAAGCCAACGACGAGATAACGAAGAGAATCGAAAGGCGCGCCGTTTTCTTGCTTTCCTCTATTTTCTTTCCGTTTGTTTTCCCCATTTGCGCCCGACCCGCCGCCCCGCGGAAAAGCGGGGCATCCCAGAAAATCACGTCGAGTTAGCGACGGAACTCGACGACGGAAATTGGATCGGCTATTGCGAGGGGCGGAAAATCATCGGGACGGAGGGACCTTTCCGTTCTGCGGCACTTAGCGCATTTTTACGCGTATCACAGGCTATAAAGGAGCTTATTGCCGATCGTCGAACGTACCAAAATGTTCGGGGCAAATAATTTCGTGAAATGCCATTTCCCCCATCTGTTGCACCAGCTTTCGTCTCTTGCGTGGCTCCGATCGAGGAATCTTCCTTCGAAAGTCTTTTCAGTAAACATATTGTGTTTCTTTCTTTTCTAATTTTTTCATTCCACTTAATTATGTTGGTCAGTAATTTTCCTGAGCAAATTGTGTCATCCTTCTTCGTGTGCTCCCAGTTCATCAGCCACACGTTTCGTCTTCGTTAACCATTCATTCGTAAGCTCTAATGGACTGTCTTAGTTAAAAAATTGAACCCTTATCCCTTTGATGATCCAAAAGACAAGACACTTGGCGAATTCAGCAGATTATAAGTGATCCCGAAACGTTTCCTCCAGTAATAGAGCGCAAATTATCGCAAACCAAATGTTACGCTTTATGTCGCAGCAAATAGACACAGATGTGCTAACTGCGAAAAGGGTACAGAGCAAATTAGAGGTATCTCAAAGATATGTATAATTTATCGAGGGTAATTACAACCAAGTCCCCGAAGAAGAAGGGACGTAGAGGGGAAATTAATTGGCCTCTCGGGAGTTTCGCATAAAATAAACGATTTGCATTTAATCTTTTCGCCGAAGCTAAGGGAGGTAAAAGTAAGAAGATAAAAAGTCGACCCTTCGCTGCAGTATCGGCGAATATAGATGCTCAGACGTCGAAAGTCGCGGAGGTTTACTTAATTCCATAATTTACACTGAAAAAAGTAACCGGAAAGCTTAATACAGTGATCTGACGAAGCAGATAGACCGAATGGAAATCGCCGCTTTATTCGCTTTGATTGTACAGTCCATTATATCCACTTGGCAGGATTTCAATTTATCGAGTGGTAGACGTTGAACGTTATTAGGAAGCAATGGCGACATCCTGGCTATTTCGAATCAAAGTATCGCGAAAGACATACTTCGAACAATCGCCATTTTTCGATGCCAGTACCAAAGGGGTGGCTCGGGAGCACTTTTAATTCTTGCGTAACTTCCACCTGGACGGCTCCCCCGACTGCTCGTTTTTATTGCATACTGCTGCGCAATACACACACATACACCGATACAGCACGCGAAGATGTTCATTTTCCACTACTTGGACAGGAGGAGAAATGGCTACGTTTACAAACACGCTGGTAACTCGATACGCCCATCTCTGACGTCCATGTGCAGAGATGCGGTCTGATGTATATATATGCCGTATACGACTTTTTTTCTTCCGCAAGAACGGGACAACGTACTTGGTGCTTTTCTAGCATTTCCGAGTCTTCCCATTAACGCGGTAAAACCTTATACTTGTTATACATTAATATTTGAAGGCATTTCGTCGTGATCCTTTAAGATTTATGGTGAGGTGCGCAAATATCCAGATAAAGATCTCGCTGCGATTTTAGAATAGTTACGTAAAAGCGACCAACCGCGTGTTTAACGATAACCACGGAGATAGGTGATAAGTAATCTGAAATCTCGATATACTCTTTGTCCAAGACCCTCGCGGAAGAAAGTAATTCTACCAGTGCGAAGTACCGCGCGAGCTTTCTACCATTTTATGCTCTTCTTCCATGTTTATTTTCTTTTACACTTTATTGTCCTCGTATTCTCAGAAAATCTTATAAAAGCTGTCGAGAAAGGATGGTATACGTCCGCCAGCCGTTCCAGATGTCGCTTTCAAAGACTTTACGCGTTCGTTGGATCTCGTTTCAGAGTCAATATTTTTTTCCCAAAGTCTCGATAGTACTTCCTCTTCGCGCGTTTAAAACGATGTCAGATAAAGAGGACGTTCAAGCGTGGCCCGGGGATAAATCGGCGTTCGATCTCGCTCGAAATCCGGGGAGAAAAAATTCGATTGCACAATTGGCCGATATCCGGGCGGAACGACAGGCGGATTTCTGTCCCCGTAATCCCTTACCGCGACCTTATATACGATGACTCCACGAATCCCAGTGGAAATGACGTCGCGATTCAGCCAGCGCGGGTTCCCTGCAGATCTTTAATACGTAAGCCGCCGCGATTTGTCTCGGATTTTCAAAGTTCCGCGAGGGCATACGGTATCGGGGATAATAAACGAGCTCGTTACAATGCAAGGTCATCCCTAACAAATGGCATCAAGAATGTGGAAACGAACCGTTTTTAAAAGTTAGGTTAGACTCCGAGGAAATGAATTTTTGATGTCGATGTATTTTGTATGAATTCACTTCTGATTGAATTCTTGTCAAACAGGCAGACCCCACGTTCGTCGATATTTTGTTCTATTATAACTCAATAACGCATAAGGAATCTTCCATGAATGTCCATGATTAATCGTGTCTGGATTAACATAAATCCTTCGGGTATCGACGACGAATGAATAAGCGTTCAGCAACGAGCTTATAGTCTGTGGGACTAGTTCAATTAGCAGATCAATATTTCTGTTAAGAAATATGAAATGAAAAAAATAAATACGATATTATTACGTGGTGGGATCATATGGTGATATATTGCGATACAATTTCGACAGATTGGTTTTATTCGGTGACCCGTTATAGATTACAATTGAATCCACCCGAGTCGTATCGATTTTGTGCAATACTCCATGCCTTCATCATGTGTCTACAGTAGGACGTTGCGAAAAAAGTGGATACGCGAATGTCAGCATTTTTTAATGTCTTAGGATTTATTTCATCCCAATGTTCAGCAACATTTGTTAGTTATTGCGCCATCTTCGAAACGGGTTTATCTTCCTTACGTTATCACGAAGTAAACCTGTCGCTGTGGAATAAGAGCAGGGAGTCATTTCACGAGAGTGACTTCTTATTTCCACTTTGGGGATAATGGTTTTCTTCTTACGTGGGCTTCTCTCGCTAGAGTTGCGTTCAAATTAATCTCTCTCGTGTACCTGCTGGTTCTCGATCTTTCTTCTTTTTTCATCTTGCAAGCTCTGATGAAGACGGGATGTTAAATGTCTGCCAAGTTGTGCATGGAACATAATACAGCACGAAAGATGCACTTCGCATTCTATATACCTCACTCCTAACAGTCATCGCCGTCAACCGTATGAACGGCGTGGGCGGGGTGGTGCGACTAAGGGATGACGAAGCTCTTAATATCGTTACACGGGAGTCAGGAAGGTCGCCTGAAACAAACTAGCAATAACGACCATGTATTCACTCGTTCGTATCTTAGTTATTGCTAACGGAATAACCTTAGCGGCACTTGAATACTGTTCAAAGTTGGTACGTGTATTTTGGCGTTGATTAAAATTTACCTTTCGAATTAACGAATCTTTTCCGAAAACTTCAGTAGAGAATTGGATCGATTAGAGCAACTTCGTAAAAAAAAAGTCACCGGGGGAAGAGAACACAAGATATTTGTAACAATCACTTCCGTGCTCGAACGGAAAGCAAATTATCGTGGCGCCACCGCGAAACCACTTATTCCCATCACGCGATCACCCGGATCACTGTGATGACTGTGATTATCAAATTATGGAGTATTGGAACGGCACTCGAATGGATGTCGTGTTCAAAACATTAAATACTTTTTTTTATGAAAAATGATTTTTTTGTGCTCATTTAATTACTGATGTTACTTGCGAATTTCATTTGAAATTTGGAATCCATAATTTTTTGCATGCTGATTTATAAACTGAAAATATCAACTTTAGCGTTTCGATAATTAAGGACGTTTTACGAATGTTTCTTCGAAATGTTTTAGCGCCCAGGCCGCAGAATGCAAACCGGAAACGAAGCCACCTCGTCGCCTGGACGGCAAACCAGCGCCGCTATTGCGTTCCAAGACCATGCCTGCCATGGTCACGCCATTAAAGATTATGCAAGCGCAAATCGACCCTTCCAACAAAGGTAAGCCCTCTGAATACGTCGCATTGACGTCATATTATAATTAGATTCGAAATCTTTGTAGTCATCTTTGTAGAGAGTATCGTCGATACTAAAGCGTTGTTTTAATTAATCTTTATGTAGCATTTACGCCGCACACAGTCATCCTGTCCAAGCCCGTTGGCACGATCGGCTCATTGACGAAGCGCAACAGCGCAATCCCCGAATGGAAAAAGCACGAAAAGCCAAAGTTGGTTTATACGGACGATACGATAGGTAAATAGACATCGGCATGGTTGTTTGTTGATTTCATAGCGTTGCGTATTTTGCAATGGTCTTATGCATATAAACGTCGACGATGGATGATGCATTTCGCTTAAACGTTAATCTTGCTGGAAAATCCTTGTAATAGTCTTAGAAACCTAAGTCTTATATTTGGGGTTAGACCCAGGATTTCCAGAAATATTGAGGTTAGGTCTATTACGTAATTAGAAGTAATAAGTTGATTATAACTTTATGTCTCGTTAGAACGGCGTGTCTCCGACTGTGGACCAAGCACCGGATCGTATGGTGGTGGTGCGACAAGAACTGCCAGACTCAGCACGTGCAGCCTCCCGGGTGGGAGCGCCCCCACTCGAAAAACGTCATCCAAGTTATTCCCAAGTCTTGTGGATAACGACCATTTTCGACGATGTTCCTGGGACAAGTAAGACATTTTCATTTCCATTATATCTACTACCATAATGACCTGAATTCACCCACCGGTACAGCACGAGTCCCTTTAAATATCCTCTAAAGACTTTCAAAAGACGCCAAAAACGCAACAGCTACCGGGACCTGAGATAAAGTCTCAGTGACATTTATGGTACGATTGGCTTTATTGAAATAGTGGAAAACTACGCCCTTTGAATCAAACCCTTACGAAAATGTTCATCAATGATGTACAGAATTGATTTTTATTTCCTCGTAGTTTTTCTCGGCATCTGTGAATGAAAGGACTCGAATAATTGATTGGTTAGTTGACAGTCCACAAAAGCCAATATCGAAAGAATACTCATTGAAATAAAAGTCAGCTACAAAAAAAAAAAAATTGATTCAGTTGGAAACTGAATTAAGATAAGAAGCACCGATTGAGCCCATGAAAACAAATTAATATTCTCGTTCGTTTATTCAGTCGTCGAAATATATATATGTATACCGCTTCGAGAGGAGGAAAAGTTTTCTTCGCTTCGCCAATTCCAGTATACATTATTCTCGCGTCGTAGGTCGCGCCGTGGCGTCGCAGCAGATGGGAGAAAAACAATTTGATTTTATTTACACGTCGGGGAGCGTGGCTAGAGGATCGAGATTCCCGGTAAAGTGGGGTGTATTTCTCTTTTTTGTCTGTACGGGGCTCGAGCCTCCCCATCGCCGGCAAAAATGTCCCGGTCGTAGTCCTTAACGTCCCGAACAAGACTGAAATGGAAGGAGAGCAGGCTAAAACTGCCCGAGAGGAAAATAAAAGGAGTCGACGCCCCGTCTCGAGATTGCGATATAATGGAAATCAGAGTTTCTGAGCGGTTTCGCTCGTTCAAAGATCTCCCTTCGAATATCTCAATAATGCGGAGCACCGAACTCTGCTTAAACTTGGAAGTTTCCTTCGCTTAAAAGTCACGGAATTGTTTTCTTTTTTTCTTTTTTCCTTAGACGAGAATGTTTTTCAATTTGATACGGTTTATTAAGAAAGCATTACGATGAAAGTAGCTCCTCGCTACAAGACTAATTAATTGCAATTCCGTGGATCTAAGTTTTAGTTTTCGAATTGTCTAGCGGCAAAGTGCAAACTTGTCTGGCGCCAGTTCCAGTTTCGGTGTAGCAGCAGCAAATAGAATCGGCTTCCTAAAAAAAAAAAAACAGACCGTTCGTCGATTCCGCCGGAATAATAGACAAATGTTTCCGTTAACCCGAACGAGAAAAGGCGAGTAAGTCGAATGATCTCCCCCGAGAAAGGAAACGGTCAATTAGAGTTGACCATTTACCCAAGATATGATCAAAAATTCGTCATCGTCACTATTGCGACGGATTTGACTTCCCCTAACATTTCCCAAATTTCTAAAGTTTGTCTGAAACACCTTCCTCGTTATTGAATTTTCTACTCGGATGCAGAAGACAGACTGCGCGTCAATCCCGTCTCATAAATAACAACTCGCCTTCGGTTCAGTTTCGTTTGATGAAACAAAGAGCTCCCAACTGCTCGGAGCGTCGTGCCAGGAATATTGGCGCGACTCTAGCTGCGACCTGATTGCGGCTGAGTCACGTGTGAAACTTTGCTGGTGTACCTAAAGGAAAAGCCAAAGCTCCCGAAAGTCAGAATCCCGCGTCCGGAAACTGACCCATTTCTGCTCATTCCATTTTGATCGCGTCTCGGTGGTCAGAACCGAACGACGATAAACCAGTTATTTCGATGCCATGTGGTTTTGATTTACAGGAGGCTCAGCAGCGGCTCCTGTTTACCGAGAAGCGCCAGCACCGACAGCATCGCCGAGAGAGTCTCGATGCTGGGTTCAGGGGAGGAAATCGGGACCGGTCATCGTTACGACGAAGAGCAGTCGATAAAACACCGGTCGAGTCCGCGACTGGGCAGCAGGGGCGAACGCTTGAGTTTGGTGTCGCCCAGTATCGGTAGAAGAGGGAAAGGACAAAGGGCCGTACACGGTAAGTCTCGATTTTATCGCGTGATTCACCACCCCCCTTTTGTTGCACATAAATGAAACTGTCGTAACGGCATTCGGTTGGTATACGTAATGTACGGTAACGTCTTAGGGCATGCGGCTTATGTAACTGTATGAACAAACGGCACGTTTTGCAACCTAAACGTAATGTGCATATTATTAGGGACTACGAGACTCCGTGATCAGGGAGTCTATCCTTAACCTTTTAGAGTACTGACCTAACCCATCCTGGCATTCCGTGTGAACATTGTGCCGGGACATCCTAAAGTCTGGGATGGGCCTCGTCGGCTTTATCGCGACTTCCTATTCTCCTAATGAATGTAAATTTATGTCTATTAGACTTCGGGTCTAGAGATTACGTGGCATTCCTAAATGTTAATGTTATAGCTCGCGGCTATCCGCTCTCGTTACAGAAATGGATTTTCATTTGGTACACAAGGAATCCAACCTACTGATATCTGGTTGACGATGTCAATACAGCCGATTGCTGAGAATCGGCGATGGGTGGTTCAGATTTGACAACCAACCAAAATAATCAATAAATGGTTTAGTTAGGTTATGTTAGGTTATGTTGGGTTAATTGGCAGTGCAGCTATTCAAAACAAGCAATAGAAGGTTAAACTTGATATATAGCTCGTGAAAGAGAAGCTTACACCGCAGCCTTATCTCGTGTGGAGTGGCATCATTTCGAATTTACGCGATAATTGGCCCCAAACAAGGTAGTTATAAAACAACCTGCAGATAACGATGGTTTAATGAGAATCAAGCCCCTTTTCTGCATGGAAGCTTGCTAATTACGAAATCGTAAACGTATGTGTGTTTTTTTTCTCTCTTTTGTCGATTTATAAAATCCTTTTAACCTTGACGATGGAGCGAAGATCGGAATAGTAAATAAAATTAACAATGAATTTTTATCGAATTTTCATTTTGAGGTTAAAAGTCACCAGGCGCGATTATAATGCCCGCCAACGTGCCCGGAATAATTCACCGGGCCGAAACGTTTTTAATGCAGTAGCAGAAATCGCCGTCGGGTTCATCGAGTGTTGACATTCCCGCGCACGTTCCCGACACCCTCGAACGAGCGTGACGCTCACAAAGCGAGTTAACGAACCTACTTTTCTGTACGACGATAATCGAATCCATCAATTTTTTTTTTTTTTTTTGAGAGAGAACCCAACAATTACGAAAGTCCTTTTTGTTTTTACTCGATCGCGATTACGAAAAATGATTGACGATAATAAATGGAGCGAAAGCACGCCAATGAAATGAAAAAATATCACAATCTAACTCAAAGGTAACTAGATATTTATTAAGGCAACGTGAAACATTTGCAAGCATGAAATATCGACTTGACAGGGTATTGAAATTAATGAAGTCCGAAGCTAAAGGATACCAGCGACGCAAAAAACGTCGCGTTGAGTTTACAATTAGTCAAGTCAAATATTAATAAGGTATCGATCGAATGTCCAAAATTATGTCATGGTAACTCCATTTTCAGTGCTTAAAAAATAACAGTTGAAAATGTGAGATTAGGTCGTGGAATATCTCCG